>VZUI01035972.1:0-43567 GCA_013401135.1 Cettia cetti | reverse complement strand
GGAGGGAGGGAGGGAGGGAGGGAGGGAGGGAGAATGCTACTCAGGAACTTTGATACCAACTTATAGCAAGTAGTAGCTTTTAGAAAGGTGAAGGACAAGAATTAATTATGACATGTTCTAATGACAGAGATGAAAATACTGAAACCCTTTACCAGTGGAGAAAAATGTGCACTACAAGTTTATCCATTCCTATACTAGCTTGAACTGGACTGTAATGCACTTGGATATTGAATACCAAACAGGATTTTTCCTGGTATTGGGAGTGACAACAGAAAGATACACCTGTGTATATTCTGTCACTGAAACTGATATTCAAAGGAACTGGGAGTATATAATCATTTTAGATGACTGATTTTCAACCCTGAGGTAAATGGACTGCTTCTAGACAATCAATGAAAGGTCACTCAATCTTTCTGAGACAATTATGCTATACTAGGGTTCATTGTTTTTTACTGGAAAATATTTAAAGGTCTATAAATAATATTTTTTAAAGTCCCAGAAATAGGTGCTTTAAATATTTTCTCTCTCTGGGAACATAAAAATGCAATCCCTGGGGGGCAGTTAAAAAAAAAAAATCAAACAAGAAAAAAGTTGGAGCGCAAAATCATCAAGCTGTTTTAGAAATAACTCTGAAGAGTGTGAAAAAGGGACTCAGAGCATCATTTCCAGGTAGAAAAAGGAAAACAAATGTCACAGGTAAGGTTGAAGATGAGTTTCTTTTCTTCAATCTTCACTAGAAAGGGTAACTGTAAAGAGAATTTTTAAAATTAATTTTAATGAAGAGGTAGACATTCAAGCCAGAAGGGTAGGACAAGTTAAATAATATTAAAATAAGATCAATGTGTTCAAGTTAGCAAGGCTTTACAAAATCCATCTGAGAACTAGCCAAAGCAATTTCTGAGTCATAGCCAATTATATTTGAAAATTTGTGGAAGATCAGTAAGGTCCCAGATGAGCAGAATAAATGTAGAATCTATCTTTTAAAAGGTAAAATGAAAACTCAGAGGATTATAGATGAGTCAACATAATTTTTTTCCACTGAAATATTTTTGAAAAAATATTTACAATCAGACATCTAGAAGATAGCATGGCAATATAAAAAGCTAACACAAGTTTTACCACAAAAGACTTATCTAAGTTCCTTCCCTGACAGGGAATAAGGGCTAGCATGTATAGAGAAACATGATTTAGCATGTCTAATGATTTAGCATGGCTTTTGGTATGCAACATTTTCCTGTAATATTTTCCTAATCTAGAGGAGAATTTTGGGTTAGGTGTTATTGCCATTAATGGGAACAGAGCTGTTTGGAATATTACTATTTAAAGTGCTGTTGGTATCTCATTATCATATTATGGGCACATCAAAGAAGAATTCTGCAGGAATTTATCCAGAACTTGACTACCTCCAGGAGCCAAGGCCAGTATTTTCAGCAATGTAAGAGGAGCTGGGCAATACGCTTGCAAAATACGCAACTGTCGTAGATGCTCTAAGAATACCAGAAGATCTTAACACACTGGAGAGTCTGATAGTGATAAAATTTTCCCTGAGGTAAATGACATTACGGAAGGGGAACAGAATGGGCAGTGCATTCACCCAATCAAACAGTAGTGCTGCAGGACATGATCTGAAGTGTTCTCATGCTTCTGTTGGAAAAAAAAAAAAAAAAAAGAGAGCTGATCAGATAACTGAGCAGTGTGCCCAGTTATTGAGATATAAACAATCTGGGATTCATTAGGGACGTACTATATAAGTGATTCTTGTATTTTATTGCATCCTTGGAAGAATGCAATAAAATACAAGAATCACTTATTCTGCACTGAGTTTAGTTTTCATTACCTCAATCTATAACAAAAATAATAAAATAAAGGAGAATCTGAAAATGAGAGAGAATGCTAAAACACTTAGTAAATGTGGTATATTGGAAAGCTGTTGATAGGATTGAGTGTATTTCATCTAGACAAAAAGATCCATCAGTCCTACATAAATTATGAAAATTTGTTACTAACAAGATAGTAATCAATCTGTGTCCATAAAAGATGAACAATAAGAAAACGACTCAATAAAGTAGCAGCAACCAAGAATGAAGTTGTACTTGATAAAAGTCTTTCAAAAAGTAACTCTGGAAGTGGCTGTCTAGGTATATTGGGCAACATCTACACAAACTCTTACTCTTTGTGACTTAAAATCAGTAAACATCTGGAAGAATTGGATTGCCATTTTTCCAGGACTAGTACAAGCAGAATCAAGTGTGATGTCATTCATTCAATCAGAGAAAAGGGAGTCTGGCCCTAGGTGGTCCTTTGTGAATTGCCCTGAAAAGGGCACTTGAAAAGCATGCAAATAGTTTTTGGATCTTCTTTGATGTAAATATTCTCCACTGGGTTTTCTTAGAAAGTGAAATAGTTTTGACTCAATTAAACAATCTCCTGTTTCAAGAGACCTAAGTGGTTTCCAAATTACTGAGTATGATCTTACTTTGCTGTTATAAATAGACAAAAATCCATTACATCTAGTTTTCCTTCTGTTTATTTTCCCTCATTAGATGAGTTTCACTCTAAATGCTTCATAATTCATCAAATGTTGATTTTTGTCTACTGCAAATATGTTACTATCTGCGTGAGACAAAAAGCAAATTATAGTTCATATAGTTCACTCCTAATCAACATAATCAGAATAACTTTCAAAAGAAAGAAAATTGTGACAATTCTACTCTGAGAAGCAATTTTGCTCAAACTGTTTACAATACCAAATGCCAGTTTCTGATGGGCAGTAGTTATTGCTGCCAGGACTTAATTTTCCTGGGAATTCTTTTGAGTGTTTTGCATCAGACGCTGAAAGCACACAATTTTAAATAGAGCAAGGTACATGCTAAGTAGTTTCCTTAACCTACATTGCACTGTGAACCAGCCATGACAGCTACTGAACCTTTCCAGTGGGCTCATAACAAGAGAGCTGTGAAGAAATTCTAAGCATATAGTAGAGTGAAAGGGAAGCAGTGACTGGCTGAGAGTGGTGCTGATATAGAAGCCATGATGGATATTAAATGTGTGTATAAATGTATATTTATGTCTCTTTCAAATTCCACAAAAAGCACTAGCTTGGAACAATTGCAGTTATAAAGATTTTTCTTGGTCTAAACAGTAGCCGGTCAATGCATGCAGCTGAAAAAAATTATACAATGGAGAGAAGAAAAAGTTTTTGAAATAAATTTTTTACTTTTAAAGGAATTCAAGATCAAGGGATAAGAAAACCAGAAATTATCTAGGGAACAGAGTTAAAAGTTGTGTCACTCAGTTTATACCAGCACAAACTGTAAAGCTATCAAATAATAAGTACTTCTATTGATTAATTCTGAGTTAAATTTGATATTACACCAAGTGTTGTAGGCAGCACATTTCATAAAAGCCTGCATAGAATCTGCCAATTTTCCTTCAGTCCCCCCTCCTAAAAAAGGGCAGTGAAATCTCACTGCTTGAAGTCTTTCCCAAGACCCCAGGAAATCACTGAGACAGTTACCCGATACTTATGTCCACCTCCAGTTACAATGAGTTACCTCAAAAGCAGTAGTGAATTTCCAAATGGAGTTTGCAGTAGTTATCCTTCCTCCAGCAGAATATGCATTAGGAAACCTGCTTAGCTGGAGAGTAGTTATTTCCTGCTAATGATTATTGCACATGCTGCTGTTTTGACAGTGCAAGATCACCCATTTCTGACAAGTAAAATTAAATGTCAATGTGCAATTTCCTACGCTAAGCTCTTGCCTGAGCACAATTCTTAATACCCCAAACCTGATGAAGAAACAAGGAGGATCTCTGCAAACTGCCAGCAGCTGTTCTTGTCTGATTATTCTACTTTGGCATCAGCCCATTTTTACAAATTTCTAACCTCCTGTGATGGGCAGTCCACTGTGCAGATCCAGCTATTGAGCGGCCAGTCTGAGCAGAACATGACCAACCTACAGCTCACATTGTTCTCAAAATCTATGGAAGTCAGGCTGTGCCTGATTTATTCTGGATGTCACTGTATTTCAAGACATGCTATAATAGCTTTTCCAGCAGAAATACAGCACATCCTTAATGAATCCCACAGTGCTTATCTCATAATAACTGGGCACACCACTCAGTTATATGCTCAGCAAACACCAAGTACAGCGGTTAATTCTGAAGAAAAGAGATCCAAATAAAGAGAGGTATATTCTATTGTCTTAACTCCATGGAAAGATAGCACAACTGAATGATAGTTTTAATTAAATTACATGAGTTTAATAAGACTGGGCAGTTTTGGGGAAGAAAAAGCATTCTTTGAAGCTTTTAAAATGCTTTCATTCCTTTTTTTTCTCCTGAAGAATGTGTTTAGCTGTGCTACATCCTGGAGTAACCTAGTTTCTAAAGCTGTCAATCTGATAAGATTTTTTTTTTTTTGCCATTGCTAATATGACATTTGATGGAAGCAGGTTGTAATCAAATCATTAATGTAAATGAAGTACAATTTTGTTTTTTAACTTTAAAAATCAAAATCTTGCAGCAGTTATGTAGCATGTATCCCTGGACACTATTTTACCTATACTACTGTGAATACTCTTTCCCATAAATAGTTGTCTTTTACAAATGTTTTACGACAAACTTAAAAGAAAAAAATAAGGAACACATTAAAGGGGAAAAAAAGTTTGTTAAAATTTTCATTCCGAAAAGCAAACAAGTAGGAAATGTTGGTTTGTGTTTTATTTTCGCAAAGGTTAGAACTGTTGAGAAGAAAATTAACAAATTGAACAAAAGCCAAGAAGAAGATAAAGGACCTAGAACCTTTTTTATAGGAGGAGAGCCTGGGAGATCTGGCACTGTTCAGGATGAAGAAGAGAAGGATTTAGAGGATCTTATCAATGTGTACATATCTCATTGCAAGGAATGAAGAGTGAAACAATGGTGTCCAGGGTCAAGTCTAAAGGCAATAGCAACAGTTTAGAAAACGTGAAAGTCCATCTGAACACAAGAGAAAAAAGTCATTGTGAGGGTGTAACATGTTCACAGTAAAAACTGCTGGTACTGGTTGCCCAGAGAGCTTGTGGAGTCTCTATTCATGAGGATATTTAAATTCAACTCAGGGATATGGCCCTGAGTAGCCTGCATTAAGAGGCTTTGCTTGAACAGTGACAAGTTGTACCACAAGATCTAATCTAAAGAGTTCTGTAATTCTGTGATTCAAGTTCAAGTCATAAAAACTGCAGAAAAAGGGATTAATGGCTGTTCCCTGGGAAGACTGGATAACTGCTGCAGAAGACATCCTACTGACATGCTACGTAGTAACAAGGAAATTGTTGAAATATCAGAGTCAAGAAAGAGGAGCAATTGCTTCAACGTTCTTGAGGAATCTAACAGTTTTAGCAGTATGGGAATTTCCAAAGATAGCAAATAAACACTGTTTCAGTCAAGTCAAAAAATGTGCTTTAGAATCATAGAATCATTAATGTTAAAAAAGACCTCCAAGATCACCAAGTATACAACTGTTGATGGAATACCACCATGCTCACTAAACTGCATGACAAAGTGCCCCATCTACTCATTTTCTGAACACTTCCATGGATGGTGATTCTATCACTTCCCTGGAAAGGCTGTTCCAATGCTTAACCACTCTTTCAATAGAAAGAAAATTTTCCCTGATATCCAACTTGAACCTCCCTGGTGCAGCTTGAAGCCATTTTTCTCTGTTCTATTGCTAGTCGCCTGGGAGAAGATTGCCTTTAGATTACAACACCTGTAGATCTGACCTGTAAGAGTTCATCTAATGTTAAAGAATGAAAAATTATTAATTAACTCAAATTTTGAAGGGTTTTCATCTGAGTGCAGAAACCTTCTTACTTTGAAGTCAATGGGCAGGGAAACATTCCAGGTCTACTTGCAAGCAGAAAGAGTAAAACTCATACAATATTTACTCATACTTAATAATGTGATGTCTTCTGCATAAAACTGATATATTTGCAATTTGCATGCTATTGCTTAGCTTTCTAGATCATACAATTAAGAGAGAGAGAAAATACTGCATTGTACAACCATGCGCTACCTGAGCTAACGACAGATCACTAACAATCTAAACAGAAAGAATTATATTAATGAGAAAGACTGCATTATAGCATGTCTTTTGTTATAATTTTAAAACAAAAAAATGATTCAAGTTTAGAAAGCTTTTGTAGATGTTTTATAAGTTGGCCAAAAGGACTTTCTCTGACTTTATCATAACACAGAGATAAAAAATAAAATGAGAGGAATGAAGGTAACAATGTAGAGGAAATTTGTGCTGAAGCACAAATGAACATATTTAAAGAACAAGAGTTTGGTAAATTCTCTTGATAAATTCAAGGTTTTATGGATTTCAAACTTAAAATATTCCACTCCACTGAGAGTCTTCTACTGAAAATTTACTTCTTTTTAATAGGCCAGCAATGTTAATCACACTGAGGTCATGAAAAGAGTATGGAAAAGGCATGGGGAAATTTGACAAAGAAAATGGTTCTGCTGGCAGGGACAAAAAGAAGACAATTAAATGTGCTATATCAGAACAACCAGGATGCTCATCTGAAAACACAGAGAACCTAAAGTAAATAAAAGAAAGAGAGAGGGGTTATGTTGGGAACATATGCTAACTCTACAGATATTATTTCTCCTGGTAGTGATCCTGTTTGCCCTTCCTCTCACTGTAATAGAATTATATATTTGGGAATAGCTTTAAAGTCAAGGGCAATAAAGGGGCTTCAGAGGCATGGAGAAACTGTCTGGTAAAGACCTCAGGATGTGCTACAATAATTATCTCCATTAGACTTTTATTTAATCATGAGAACTGATGTTATCTCTAAAAGTAAGCAAATTTAGTTTTACAGCAGAAATATTAACCAGAAAACAGTGTCCATTTTAATTACTCAGATTTCTTCCCCATGCTTCTTCCTGTCTGATTTCCTATGTAGAAAAGCAATATTTTGTAAAATGTCTACATATTATATTTTAACTTAGAAGTGCCCAATATTATGGACTTTCGGCATGGGGCTGTAGGCTTTGTAATTTTGGATGTATTACAGCAAAGTAGGATGATGTTTGCCAACAGCAGAAACATGACACTTGTCAAAGGAGCTAATTGTAAGTAGGGTAAATGAAAGTTGGCCTAATAACTGTAAAGGATGTGTAGGATATACACTGAATAAATTTTCTCACTTTGTGACCCAAAAAATATTTGGACAGGACACGGTATCCATAAATTAGTACTTGGCATTTTTTATTTGTTGAAATACAGAATAGCTTATCAAAATTTGCATTGAATTAATTGAGTAGATGATAGAGGGTTTTTTTATTTTATCCTTTCATGATTTCTATGAAGACTGAGGCTGGTGAGACAAGTTAGATGTTCACACACCCTCTCTGCTGCTACGGCACTGCATTGTGTGCTGTGCTGTGGGTATTCCTCCCATACCTGAGCTTCATATGTAGCTTGATATGGGCTTGATATGGTCCTTGATATGGGCTTTCCAAGGGACAGTATTCCTGGAAATTCCAATTTTGAGCATAACTTCAAGAACATCAGATGAAAGACGGACACATGCTGAAGTAATGAGAAGGGCTCATGTTAACATATGTCAGAGTGCCATGTGGGATAGGGTCTCCCTGGGGACTAACAGCTGCAGGGTGGCAGGGCAGGGCCAAGTAACCCTTTCCATTCCACTGCTCCAGCCAAGTTGCAGGACAACCAGGGGCAGCCCCAACCTCAGGGATCAGGCACCTCCCTGGGGACAGGGATGTGACAGTGCTGGGTTATTAGTCCATGTGGAGAGCTAGAAGCTTGAGATTACCTGAAGCTGCAATTGTCTGAATAACAAGTGCCTTCAATTACAGAAATATTTTTATCAATTAACTGATAAATAATTATAATCCTACTATTTATTGAGATTTTCTGAAAATTGTTGTACAAATCAAAGCTGGATGGGACAAACAGATAATTACATCTTGGAAAGCTTCCTTTCTGCCAACAACCCATCTGCTGTTGTGGTAAACATTCATTAGTAGACATTGGTTTAATAAAGTGCATAATATGCATGCTGTAGAAATAATTTCTTTGTAAATAAATTGAGATAAAGAACCCAATTCTAGTGAATATGACATTTTTCCATCTATATTTATATATAGTGTACACTGGCTGATCAATGCTTCTGGATGCAATTTCACCAATGAAAAAAAGGAAAGATAACTCTTAAATAGGATTGCTAGATTGAAAGACAGTAGATTTAGACAAGATTTTAGGAAGAAAGTCTGTACTCAAGAAAGTGGTGACACACTGGAGCAGGTTTCCCAGAAAAGCTGTGGATGCTCTATCTATGGAAGTGCTCAAGGCAAGGTTGGAAGGGACTTGGAACAACCTGTTCTAATGGAAGGTGTCTGTGCCCAAGGCTTTGTGTCTCAGTACAGAATAAGCAAAATGTCCCTTCCAACTCAAACCACTCCATGATTTTGTGATAAGTGACAGCTGCTGTTTCTTCTGTAGAAGAAGGAAAAACAGAAGAGCAAACCTATGTTATATATATATATATATATATATTTCCAATATATATCAATAACCTTGAAAAATTAAAAAAAATATAGAAAGCAGATGCTTTTCTAAGCCAAAACTTGGTGTTCTTGGAGGACCTACTATGTTCGTTTAACATTCATCTTAGTTTTGTTTTTTCTCCTTGTTCAAATGTATGTTATGATATCTCTCACTAACCCTAGTTAAATATCAGATGTTTGTTATTTTAGCTTATATAAAGACTGTTGGTAAACAGCACATACCTTGTTCTAGAGATGCAAGTGCTTAGAAACTTCATTCTAGGGCCTTGTTTACATTAGAAAGTTAGTCCATATGTATCAGCTTTATCGCAATAACCTATTTTATACTCACATTTAGATAGTATTTTCTAACTTTTTCTTGACTTTCAATTTCTGCTTTAAAAAAATAAAAAATCCATACCCATACTTTAAAATCAGTAATCTACTGTAAGATTTGGGTTGATGTATCTCTACAGAGAGTGGAAACAAGGAGGGGTAGCCTGGGAGGAATACAGAAGAGTTGTCTGAGCAGCTAGGGTTCAGGTGAGGAAAGCTGAAGTCCTGACAGAATAACACCTGGCCAGGGATGTCAAGGGAAGCAAAAAAAGCTACTATAGGTATGTCTGTAATAAAAGAAAGGCTTGGGAAGTGCTCTCCCCAGAAGGAAACAGGAGACCATGTTACCTAGGGTATGGAGAAGGCTGGGGTACTCGAAAACTCTTTTGATTTGGTCTTCACCTGCAAGTGAACGGGGCTTTGAGCAGCCTGGTATAGTGGAAGGTGTCTCTGCGCATGGCAGGGAGTTGGAACTAGATGATCTTTAAGGTTCCTTCCAACCCAAACCATTCTATGATTCAATTTTGAATAAACACTGCAGAACTGTTCTCACCATACTCCCAATTCAAATTGCTAATTTCTTGTTCTTTCATGTTTCATTTTTATCTTGATAGTGAAACTCGATCCTGCTTATGTGCACAGTAAGCTCAATGATACTAAAGGTCTTTTCCAACCTAAATGAATCCATGGTTCTATCATCTACTTGTGACTCTAACTTGATAGTACTTTGTAGACTCTGTGTTTGTTCTTGTGTTGGTATTATGTTTTTATGTGCAGCCTTATCAAGAAATCCTGAAGTATCTTGCCTCATAAAACAAAGAAACTTCAGTTTCATCTTACCTCTTGCCATTGAATTGTCCACACCTATTTCTAACATATATATGAAGAAGAAAGATGTTTCCTGGGACACATGATGGTACAGCCTCGAGAGAAGTTTAAAAGCAAACAGCAGCCTCTCAGTCATGTTTCCAACATATACAAAAATGAAAAATGCTCTGAAAAACTCAAATAAAAATCTTCCCTATGTATCACCACAGCATGCCTGCACATGCAACAGCATCCAATGAACAAGATGAAATTGCCTTGTAAGGTCAAGGTCTCTTCAATACACTGCCCATACATCCAAAGGAGCAGCTTTGGATCTTCCATGAAACCACAGGGTCAGCACATGTCACGTCATTAAATAAGACACCTTATATTGCTTTTATTCTCAGAATATGAAATAAGGAAATCTTTGTCCAAGGTAATAGCTATGGGGAGATGTGTTTGGTAAATACTAAGGTATTATATTGGATGACAGAATTGTCCACCCCTGTGTAGTAAGCCTTTTAGATTTTTGCTAACTGAATACCACATATGATGTGTTGTAGATGCAGACATCTGACAGGCTGATAATTTTTCACCATCTAGGTAATTAGCTATTGATTGTAACTTTCAAATAATGATGCTTACGCATTTCTGAATACAGAGGAAAACCTGTCTGATAAACACAAACTCTGCTGTTCAAAAGGTGAGTGCAGTAACTCGTTCCTGAAATAAACAGCTTTAAGGACTTTAGCTATCTCTGGTCATCCCAAGTGTGCAGCCATCCCCTGATCCATGAAGCTGAGAAAGGAATTTCAAGAGAAAGCAGATGAAGATGCCCAGTAGACCCTTTTTTTTCTGTGTCTGTGCATCCATTACAGTGAGGAACTTAATTTTGTGTTTAAAACACGTAACTTGAACAATTGCCAAAATACTTAGAATTCTCATTTCATAGTATTTAACATCAGGATAATAGTGCTCAGCTGTGCATCCAGTCTGACAACAGTACGAAGATATTTCCAAAACAAATAAATTTGCAAACAGTGTTGCAACAAGGTAACTATACATTTGGATCAGAAGTAATGATGAGACTGACTCCATGGTCTCAAACAGCATCTATTCCACAATGTTTCCTATCACCCAGAATGATAAAAAACTGCTAAATCCCCACTCCCTAGCAAGAGATTATCCCAGATACCTGCTGAGAACATGGTGCCTTGATTGTGAATTAAAATCAATCAGAAAAAACCCTCACAACTTTGAGCAATGTGTTTCAGAAAATAAGCTGCTTAAATCCCAATATGGCAGACACTGTTAAAATATAACATATTAAAGAAAAAAAATTGTTTAAACTTTTCATTGTGTGATCAAGAATGACATATAAGACAGACTGCTGGGGCAGATGAAGCAGATACAGCTGCCTCAAGGATTGGAGGGTGAGGTAACCTAAACTATAAAGCTCAGAAGTAAATATCCTCTTAATTTATCTTTTCTTTAATTTCTGCCACACACTTTAGTTGTCATGACTGAAGTGGGATTTAAATGAGAAAATGGTAGTTCTAAACATTTTCATCAGAAGTGTTATATCCATTTGGATAGATTTTGTTCAAGATGCTAATTTTAATCTTTAAAGTTATGAATTGTTTCAGATGCAGTGACATGGAGAACAGTCACCTTGCTATACTGTTCAGCACTGACAACAAAGATCAGTGCAATATCTAAATCCCTGTGGAAAAAAAGGGAGCTACTGGCAGATTTTTCCATCTTGCATCCATGAGCTGCCATCCCCATTCCCTTTACTACAATGATAAATAATTATAAGTTTTATTGGAGGTAGAATGCATTCATAATATTCTAAGTATCTATACATTGAGTGGAAAAAGTCATATCTGTCCTGGAAAGCTTATAGGGGGTGCCATTTGTGACAGCATGGATTCATATTGGCAAAGTAATAAAGTGATGGTTTTGTCATGTTTTGGGGAAGACAGCTTCTTTATGAGCCTCCAACAAGCATTTATATGTAGAGAAACTCAGACCTAAGAGCACAGACCAAGAAAATTATCGTCTGGAAGAAAGATGGAGCTGGTAAGAAAATGAATATGCTAAAATATTAAAAGGCTTCTGGTTTAATATGCAAAGGTTTCCCACAGTGGAAGTTCCTCTCATTTATCTAGTCTACCTTGTCAACAAGTGCATTGTTAAAAAGCAAGTACAGGAACATCAGCATCACGTCCCTTCCCCTCCCTGGCCCTCTTAGGTATCAGGAATGCCAGAAAAAACCTTCCAGACAGAGCATCTGCTGAGACAACTGTTTCTCTGGTCCTTGTGTGGAGTTCACATACATGAATATTTGTATTCTTTCCCTCCCCCAAGTCCTTCCACTTCAGAAATTTGATTGCCAGGGACAGTCCTAAACTTAATTGTAAAGTTTGTTATTTCAAGTCTTCTATAACTTGGCAGTTTTTCCTGAATCTCATTTTCCTGTTCTCTTTTTGACTATTTATATAAGGACCTAATAAATGGCATAGATAGCTGGGTCTGGATCTAAAACTCTATGCCCTGTAGTTGGAATCCACAGTGTGCCACAGAAAGCTGCATGTGGTGCAAGAAAACACACCTCATTTCTCTTCATACATTTTCTTCTCTAAAATATAATCTCCTCAGATTTTAAATATATATATATATTGTTTTGATTCTTAGATCATTTATAGAAAATGTCAACTTTTGTATCAACTTACTTAGTCAAAACATCCAACATTTTTAAAAAAATTCAGTTCAGTTTTTTTGGAACATGGTGCTAATAACACCAAGGCTGTGGGTTCAATCCTTGTATAGGTCATTTATTTAAGACTTGGATTCAGTGATCCTTGTGGGTCCTTCCCAAATGAGAGTATTGGGTGAATCTGTGAGTTTTACCTAACTTAGGTGGGAGAAAACTTTCTTATAGTGGAGCCACAATTTCAGCACAATGAATGACTTGCAGTACAGTCAGTCAAACCCTAAAGTCTAGAAAGTGTTTCTCCTTAGAATTTTACCTGCTGTCTTCAAGAGACGTAAAATGAGGCAAATTCAAATTGTATTTAAGAAATAAAATATATTTTCTTTAAAGACACAGAATAAAGAGTGTATATTCATTATCCTAAAGCATGTATCTTTGTTCTGTTGCTGCTTATGAAGTCTACAGACTTCAGTTTTTCATTCACTCTTTTTGCAATGCTGCCAACTAACATGAAGAAAATTATTCTCTTTTGTCATTATCCACATGAAGACAGAAACTCTTTGGATCACAAAAAAGCCATTATTATCTTTAAAAAAATATTTCAATACGAGATTTTGCCTTCAAATGTTCATTTTGAACATCATGCATGTCCAGCACAACAACCCTAGACACACATGCAAATGCAGTGGAATGTGCAAGGTTAAGAAATTTAACTATGTACTCTTTATAGGATAATGAAATACAGTTTGATAGGACAAGAATGTAAGCAGATCATGACACTGATGTGAATAATTACATCTATAACTATATCCCACTGAAGCATTTTCCTCTCAAGTACTTTGTACTTCAGAGGTAAAGTAGTCTGGATTAAAAATTCTTCACAGTACCAGTACCAAGCTAGAAGTTGTTGTGTTCATAGTTCAGAGACATGTTATTTCACTTGCATCTTACTGTGTATTTCTTAGGTTTTCCTTCTATTCTGGTTTTAAACAGCTTACCTACTCCGGATCTTACTCTACTGTCATATTCTTAATAAAAATTTTTGGACCAATACAGACTTTTCCCTTCTGTTTCTAGCTGAATTACATTTTAATATTAACTTTGATTTCAAGTAACCTCTTTTCTCTACCTCCTCATATACTGGTTGTCAGTATATGAGATCAAAAATGGAATGGAGGCTTGTAATACATTAGTCATGAGTTATGTTATTCATTTACACTCCTAGTCATGAAAAGATTTATTTTGAAGCTTTACTATCAACTTAGCTTAAAATTTCTCAATTTCTTTCTTAAGGAAGAAAGCTTAAATCTTAGTATTCAGTTTTGTACTTTACTACTTACTGAGTCAATTGAAATATGGTAAAACCTTAACTTGAAAGAGCAACAGTAAATCAAGCACTGCTGTATATCAAACAATTGTACCAGAGAAAAAGAAACAGGACAACTTTTTCATAAATAAAATCCCAAAGTTTGTGTCTACATTTTTTCCGTGTCCAATTTTTTAAAATCCTAAGCTAACAGCTTACATGTAAATCAATAATACATTTAACATTTGGCCAATATACCTTTTAATTTGTGCAAGATTTGAACAGTAGAGGGAAACAGGCATAGTGCTAGGAAAGTCTGAATAAGTCAATTTTGTTTTCGCTCCATTTGGAGGCCCTGTGGTGTTCTGCACTATATGAAGATCTATACTAAAATACTGATATTCATTCTTGGATTCAATTATTTTATTACACATCAACTGAAATTATATATTCTGTTTGACAAGGGAACCACTTTGCTTATCCCAGCAATCTCAAAGCTGGGAAAAAAAAAAAAAATCACTGTCATTAAAAGAGATTTCCACAGAGGAAGATGTATTTAATTTTACTCTCTAGCCTCTGGGCTGTAGACATCTTGCTCTAAAGTTATGACATTTATGATGTCGACTATATAGCTAAGTCAGGGATCCTGAAGACTAAATTGGTAGGGAAAAGCAGGATATAACACAAAAGGATGCACAAGGAAAGCCATCCTGGCTACTGCATTTCAAAATCCTAAGGTCCCTGGGACACATTTGGGTCTGATACAAATGACAGCAACCAAAGCCATCCCTGGGCATGGTAAGGACTTTGTGTAGACGAGGGGCTGTTCCCAGTAAGTAGTTTACATGAGGCTGGGCTGTTTTAGAAGCACGTTGGCATTACAGACACTGCTCCATGCCACTTGGCCTCTGTGCCAGAGATGACATCCAGATCCCATTTACTTCCCTATTACAGACACAACTCTCATTCATTAACTATGCCCGCAGCTGTTCTGTGGTATGTCCTAACTTGTAAACAGTAACAGCACTCAATAAAGATGTAGAATATGAAAGACTTTTCCATTATGTACTAACATAATTCCTTTTCTATTACACTAATTTAAAAATAAAAGTGGCATGGTTGTGTCCTTATTTGTTAATTTAACTTCTTTGGAATAAATTTCTGGTGTACATCTATCTGATCCCCTAAATTACCAAATGTCATAATTTTCTCAGATTTAGCTAAGGATATCTTTTAAAAGTGGCTAGTAATTTCTGCTCACAGTATTAGGTCACTTCTCCTAAATTTCAGAATGATTCTGTTTTCTGAAATTCAGATAAATCAAGTCAGATTAAAAATAACAATAATAACAATAATAATAATAACAATAATAAAAATAACAATAATAACAATAACAGCTGTATTGGAAACAAACAAATAAAAAAACCCCACCTATGAAAACTCAACACAACAAACCAAAGCAACATGGCAATTAGAAAGTATTTCTCAAAATGCTTCTTTTGGACTGAAGTTCTTTAAGTTATAGCTGCAGATAGCTCTTTCCTCAGTAATGGGAAACCATTATCATAGAGCTGAAGATACTTAGCACTTCTTGTTCCAGCACTGAAAAAACTTGGTTTCACAGCAAACAGCTGTCTCTGCATGAGAATCAAATGTGACAGTTAGGAAAAAAAGGTTTCAAAGTGTTCAATATAAAAATGTTTCTTTCCAGACTTAGTGAACATCCAGCTGTTATGCTGAACAGATCACCGTTGTTTTCCCATTAAGGTTGATTTATAGAATAGGAATGAATGACCATTCATTTTGCTCATTGAAAGGACATATTTTTCCCCAAGACAGTTATTCTTTTATATGACCATGTTGAACTCACAAGGAAAGAGCAAAATTATTAGTCTGAATCCCCCCATAAAACTACAGCTTCAGGCAAAATTTAATGTTCATCTCACTAATTACAAATTTGATATTTTTTCTTTTGCATAGATAAAAAAAACCAAAGTAGAATTAATTTGCAAAGTGCACACTTGCTGCTTTACAGTGGGCAAAATCTTTTCAATACATTAGGTAGAGAGTTTCTAATGTATTTCACTTCAGCAAGGAACCTTAGAACGTCATACCTCTTGTTCCTCCCACTGATTACAGCCATGATAACAACAGGCAGAAGGCTGGTGTACCCTGCTACTCAAGGATCCCTCTGATGCAAGGAAATTGCCAAGGGGAGAGGTGGAGAGGATAGATAGCTCCTGAATCAGCTCCTTCTTCTTTTCATCCTGTTTCCCCAGCTGAAATACCTTGAAAGCAAGGCAAAATCTGGCAGTTTTTAACCTGTTTGATCCACAAATTTTGAAACACATCGTTCTGCCAGACAAGATTAGGACAGTCCTTGAGGCTAATCAAACTTGTGTTGTGAGTCATACTTCTACATAGAGATGTCATTATACCACAATTATTTCCTTCCCAGCTCTCTGAAGTTCAAATGTAATTTAATTTTGTAGTTGTAAAAAAGGAGCTCATTCCATTTCTCCAAATTAGAAAGTCTGTCTAACCTTTAATTCCGTGCAAATGCAATCATTCAGACAACATATATGCATGGAACAGCACTCCCAAACTAATAAAATATTTTCCTCTGCAAAAGAATGGAAGATACTGAAAGGAACAGTCATAAAACACTCCATTTGCAGCATGGGAAATAAAAGGGGAAGGCTTCACTCATTGGTAAGCCAAAATAAAAGAGTAAGCTCAAACGTGCAGAGAAGGATGATGGAGAATATTTGCAAGTTGTCTCTTATCTCCAAATAATCTGCCTTCTGTGGTATACATGCCACATGGCTGAGTCGGCTCTTCACATTGTAATCCTTCTTCTGTGACTCAGGATTCTTCTGTTCCCATATTCCAGGATTTTTTCATAGAATCATAGAATGGCTTGGCTTGGAAGGGATCTAAAAGACCATCTAGTTTCAAACTCTTTCTATGGGCAGGGACACCTTTCACTAGCTGGGTTACTCAGAGCTCCATCTAACCCTTTACAGTAAAGATCTTTTTCTACTGTCTAATCTAAACCTACTTTCAGTTTGAAGAAATTTCCCCTTGTCTTGTCACTATATGCACTTAAAAAAAGTTTCTCTCCATTTTTCTAGTAGGATCCCTTCAGGTACTGTAAGTCTTCAACTAGGTGATCCCAAAGCCTTTTTTTTTTTCTCTCGGCTGAACAATCCCAATTCTCTCAGCCTTTGCTTTATCACTCTATCTTGGTGATCCTTCTCTTGACTTGCTCCAACAGATCCAACTTCTCTTGACTTGCTCCAACAGTGTCCTTCCTATGCTGGGGACCCCAGACCCGGATGCAGTACTCAAGGTGGGGTCCAAGGAGGAGATTAGAGAGACAGAATTCTCTCCCTCACCCTTCTCATCATGCTGCTGTCCAGGACACATTTGGTTTTATAGGCTGTGAGCACACATTGCCAGCTCATGTCCAGCCTCTCATCCACCAGCACACCCAAGGCCTTCCTGGCAGGGCTGCTCTCACTCTGTTCATCCCCAGCCTGTGTTGATACTGGGGACTGCCCCAACTCAGGTGCAGCACTTTTCACTTGGTCTTGTTAAACCTCATGAGATTCCTGTGGGGCCACTCCTTGGGCTTGTCCGGATTCCTCTAGTTGGCATTCTCTCCTTCAGGTGTGTCAATCACACCACTCAGCTTGGTGTCAACTGCAAATTTGCTGAGGCTGTGCTCAATCCCAAGGTCTACGTCATAAATGAAGACTTAAAATAGCAGTGGTCACCATATCGACCCCTGAGGGACTCTGCTTTTCTGTCTTCTTTCAGCAATGCTTTGCTCCACCCTTCCCCTAGTTCCACAATTACTGATAATGGTGCTGTCTGTTGAATACCACTAGAAGAAAAAATTGACACCCTGCTTTCTTGCAACTTTCTCTCTCTCTCTCTTTTTTTTTTTTTTTTTTTTTTTTTTTTTTTGTCATTTTGAGCTGGCTTTGTTCTTAGCCAAGGAATCTTCCTCCGCATCCTCACTTATACCTCTAGTCTGTGATGAATCTTTGTCATCTTTGAATCACTGTTGGAATAAGTTTTCTTCTCTGCCCTTTGTTTTTTCTCCACCAGGATTTGACAACATATTACACACTTACACAGTATTCTCTTTTGAAATCTTCTGGATTCTCTCCAACCTGACTGTGTTGTCAGTGAGAATTTGCAACACAGGTGTGTACATCTGAGACACTCACTTTCAGGTTTTCAAGAATTTCCACCCAACAGGATATGGTTTATCTCTTCCTAAAGAAGACACCTACATTTTGTTACATGAATCATACCCTAAAGTCCACCGACTATGCTAACAAAAATTCTGTTGACTGTTATGGAAGCCTACAGAACCAACTCAGAAAACTGCATTATAGTCCTGAAAGTCAGCTGTGAGAATTGCCAAACTCAGAATTGCTCCTTTTTTCCCCCCACTCTTTATAACAGACAGCTTTTTAATCAAGCAAGAACTCATTGCAGGATTGATGTTGGGACTTTACCAGGCTCCTGTCTTGTGCTGAAGGCAATGTAAAATGAAGGAAACTGTAATATAGTTGTGATACTATTTCCCTTGCCTGTCTGTCCTTAAAACTGTGAAACTCATTCATTCAGCATAACTACTTTTTCAAAAAAAGTATGTGGGTCATGAACCCCAGTAGCTCAAGTTGAAAAAAGTCATTGCTTTTTTTTTTGTTTTGTTTTTGTATTTGATTTTTCCATCTGGCAGGTAATTCCCCTGTGTCAGATACCATAAATGACCTACAGTAGGTATCCACCCATCATGGTGGTAACCTCATGATTTTCCACACTGGACTGCCCCTGTTCTGCTTCATCACTCAGTACCATGTAACAAGTTGACATGGTTATCTCCCAAAGGCTACGTTGGAAGCCTTTCTCCTGGGTTGAAGTCACTGGACATTTTTTCATAAATATTGTATAGGTCAGCTTTTCACTGCAGGCTTAATGTGTCTTATTAAACTTTATATTTTCTAGTTTCGCCATATAAATTTAATTTTTTATTAAGTTGGGTCACTGGCTGAAGAAAATTTGTTTTTCAAGGCAAATACTAATACTATTTTTTCTAACTGTACACAGAATAAATCAAATAACATTTCCCAGAATTTCTAAAAGCTGTTTCTATGCTTTGCTCTTTTGCCTCATTTTGATATTCTGTAACAAAAAGTCTGTGTATCTGTGTGTCTTGTGAAGAAAATGGAAATGAGACAGAAATATTCAAAAACATGATGAACAAATGAACACAGGAAGCAGTAGGGCATTTATAGAATGTCAGAGATCTAGATATTCCTAGGGCAGTAATGTAAGTTCATTAAAGTCTTCATCCAGTTTGGTCATTAACTAAAATGCCTCACCATGGACAGCTGATAAGCATGGGAATAACCCTCATGTCTTATGTAGGGCCTTACCCTTAAATACATAAAGCCTCCTTCATTAAAAAGAAATGTACCAGCAAAGAACAGAAAAGACGTCAGAACAACAACTGATAACAACAAGAGAGTGCTGAAAGCCCTCAAAAGCTACCCTGCAAAAGAGAGGGCAGTGGCTGGAGCAGTGTGGAGCTGAGTGATGCAGGAGTGCACTGCCTAAAGAACCAGCTAAGCATGCTGGTGACCACTCAGTGAACACTGATGTCAAACACACAGCAGCAAGGCCTGCAGAAGAGTTGGAAGGTTTTGATATGTTTAAACACATATACCTGCTCTAGGGGGAAACTTCAGACCGAGTTAATTGAAAGCTACTAATCTCCAGTGAGAGGAAATAGGAAGCAATTGGAAATGAAAGTAGAGAAATAAAGTAAAATTTTTGGCCAACAGAAGAGAGAACAAAATATAGGGTAGTCTTGTACACCAGAGTATTTAAACATATGATAAATTTTAATGTGTGGGTAATCCCATTGACTTTAACATATGTTTAAATGATTTGCTGGATCAGGGCTTTAATGTGTATTTGAATTAAACTGTAACATGATTTAGAAGTGAACTCATTTCAGATTTCACTGACTGAAGGGAGTTCTGCTCAACTGACTTTTGGAGTAGAGATTTTTAATGAATGCCTAGTTACTTCAGAAATCAATTAGGCTGTCATTCAGTAATGGCATTTTTCTCTCTAAAACAATTTTCCTTATTCCAGATTATTTTGTTTCAAATAAAGCTTGCAGGACATCATGCTGCTGGTGCATAATTATAATTAACTCATATACACACACACACACACACAAACACACATGTAGTTTATTTCCAGCCACTTCATCAGTGTCTAGATTCTTATCAAGAAGAGTTGGAAGTTTCTGTGATGATGCATACCTCTGCTTAGTACTCCATATTACAATATATGCAACATACTAACAGACTTAAAGGAGACTGGATAAGGTAAAAACTTCTAGAAATAAAACGGAACTAAAGTTTAGACAACTGTAACAAACTACTTCATAAGAATTAAGATTGTGGCTTGTCCACTGTTTGGGACATACTGAATGTCAAAATTCAGAGTAGTGTGGTTCACCAGATGGAATTGGTGGCATCAGCTAAACAACTTTGGCTGCAATGTTTTTACTGATCTCTCTCCTTTTTGCCAGCAATTTGTTGCTGAAAGCAACTGGCTGTTTTTGCTGCATCTGGGAGCAAACCCAGAGTTAATAGTAAAGTGGTAAGAAGACCAACAAAAATAACCAGCTGGAATTCATCTATGGAAAGCCGGAGCTATTGTATGTGTTTTTATGATGCACTGTTCAGTATTAAGCATGCTAGCCTCAGGAAGGAAAAAAGTTAACATGTAAGTGCACTGTCAGCAAAGTCTGATACATAACCAGCACACATACTGGGATAGCAGCAAGTAGGCCTAATTCTCCAGCCTGAAGTGGAAATAAACTGAAGCAGATAAAATAAAATGTTGAGCTAATGTAGGGAAACACATGGCTAGATATGTGGTTAGGGGTATTTGTTGCATTAAAACATTTTCCCCTGAGGCAATCTTTCTGATGGCAGGTGACATGACTGGTGTTTTACAGTGCTGCCTTTTCAAGAGAGTCTAATCAGGCCATTGCTCAGTTCCTGGAGGAAAATGGATAACAGGTGCTAAACCCAGCTGGACTGTTTGAATTAGCCTGGTTGGCAAAGGAAGCCTGTGGCCTAATGTTCTCTGTAAGAGCAGTCAGGCTCCATGGCTCAGCTCAGATCATAATGCTGGGATCCAAACCTGGTGCTGAAGGAGGTACATAAGACTGCACTGAAGTTTACTATGGATCTGTGCCTGAGAGATTCAATAAGAGCTGAACTGCGTGAAAATAACAAGTAGCAAGAGAGTACAATAATTTATAAGATTGGTCATTTCAGAAAAAAAGCCAATAAAAAATTGGGGGAGAGGGGAAATAGGCATTAACAACAGAGTAAAACACCTTCTTCTAGAGTTATACCTATTTAGACCCCTCTGTCATTTAATTTCTATATCTTTTATTTATATCTTCTTAATCCTTTGATTGAAAAATGAGCAATCATTATATCAATGTCATTTCAGGAGAAACCTTTAGTCCTATGCTTGAGCCACACTGACTTCAAAAAGATATCCACACATTTCCTGTTCACACTGCTCCTGGCAAGAGGACTTGATTTACGTTGCTGTGTCCTGAATCCTTGTGTTTACTACCTGTAAGAGTAGCAGACCACTGGGTGTTGCCATGTCCAGGGAGCTGTACCTGGTAGGAACAGGTTGGAAGAGGAGAGGGAAGCAGGAGGAAGCATTGGATGGGGTCAGCAGAGACCTCTTCCCACCCCACTCTCAATGCTCTAGGGCAGCTGTGGGGAGTCTGGGGCTCTAACAATTGTCTCCACAGAGCAATGCATGAGCACATCAGTGATAAATACCTTGTCAGAGGAGTTCTGTCACAGAGTAGATGTGCATATATGGATAGTGATAACCACACTGAATCCCTGGATTGTGTTAGTGCTAATGCCGCCAGTCAGGATCGAAAAAAGGTTTTGTCTGTCCTATGTTTTATATTATATCCTTTGTTGCAAGTTTAATGCTTGTCTTCCTCAGTGGCTTGACAGGATTAGAGTTTCCCTGCCTTTAGTGTACAGATTAGTTTCTGTAGAGTAGTTTTCTCTTTCTCTGGAGAAGCTCTGGAGACTTACCACAGTTATGATGTGTAGACAGAGTTTACCACTGATGCTAACGTGTTATATTCATTCAGTCACTGCAATGTACATACTTTGTTGTGATTTCCAGAATTAAGCCAGACTGCAGACTAAGGTGCAAGTGAGGAGTTTCTTTTCTCAGTCTAATTACCAAGGGTCATGAAACAGTGGGTTTTTTTTCTCTTTAATCTGACCATAGTCACTAACTAAGATTGGCTGGCAACAGGCTACCTTCTTTGATTTCTCATGTTCTCTTCCTTCAGCATATTATAATTGTTACTTTTAAGTTGTTCAATGCAGCTGCTGAATTTGTTGCAGGCTGCTGATCAGTGTTATGTAGTAGTAGTATTTGAAGTAGCAATTCTGTGAACCCTGCAGAGGTAGAAAGCTATTTCATCACTATATGTGGTTTTGCAGGTCTTGACACAATAACCAGGTGGTGCCCATAAATCAGATGTTCATAGGTCTTTAAATTTAGCAGAATTATCTGACAACCTAATTTTTTATGGCTTCTTGCAAGCTTAGTAGAAGAATCAAATTCTGTTTTTCTGAGAAAATCTTGAGACTTTCAGGGGAATGCAAACAATTTGTTCTCAGTCCTTGGAAATTGACACCAACTAAAACTACAGAATAGTTTCTTTCTTGAAAAACAAAAGCAATTTCTTTGCTGCAGTTTGTTCTGTTATTGGTGATGTAAGAGTTAAGTAGCAGTATGATCCTGCTTATTAGCTGTGGCTTTGATGGTGCTATAGGCAGATTTAGCAAGAGCCCATCTCAGGGACACCACAGCCCCAGAGTCCAGATACCATAGAGCATTCCTGATGGCATCAAGGTGTTGAGAAGACAACAGACATGTCAGAAGACACAGCTGTTTGAAAAAGCTGCCTACATCACTTAACTGCGAAGAGTACAGCATAGCTTAGCCTCAAACAAGGGAATAGAAATGGAAACTGATTTTTTCAAACCTTTAAGATATTTTTATCATGTAATATACATAGGAGCAATTCATCTGGACTTTTTATTTTACCCCTGATCCTTCAAAATCTGACCAAAGCTTTGGTTGTCACTCTTTTTCCATAATCTATCCTATAGTGGTTGTAGTCATGACACACTGTCTCTTCTGTCTTGGATTTTTTTTTTCAGCTTGTATATCTTGTGAGATAATTCAGGAAGAAATAGGGATGAAAAGAAGGATACTTATCTTTTAGTATCTGCCTATCCCTACCAGTAATCTTAAAAACAAAAGCAATCCACAACCTCTTAAATCTTGGATTGATGATGAAAATTTCTTGCAATCATCAATTTCTTATGGCAGAATACCCAGCAAGATTGGATATGGGTGGAAACATACAAGAAAGGGGGTTTTTTATGACAGGTGTAAATAAGCTTCCTTCCCTTAAGTGCTCACAAATATCACAGTAAAATATGTTGACAAGTTCGACAGGACTGTATTTATACTAGGGTGATAAAAATACAGCTTATCAAGTGCTATAAGGCCAGGTGCACACTTTGGAGAAAAGAATGCAAAGACAATATGAGTTGAGCCGCTCAATGAGGTCTTCTGTTCAGAATCAGCTCAAAAGGAAAGGATACTGCAGTAGTTTTTGTTCTCCAAGTTGGGGAACTGCCAAAATGGTGTCTTTCTCCCCCCACAATGTGTCAGCAACGGCAACACAGACATTTCAACTTACTTCAAACTGCTATTAAATCTCTACTAACATGTCCAAAATAATTTTCTCCAATCAACTTTCAGCTGCCCTGTTGAAGGCACGGCAGCACTACAGAGGTGAAAAGCTCGAACTCCTGCTTGTGCTCCTGTGAGTCACACAATGCTTCGAGGTGTTTGTTTTTCTGAGAAAGTATTTCAATTTGCTACTTATAGTTAAGATACTATTACCACCAAATGTTTGGAGTTAGAACTGAGTTTCTTCAACAGCTAATATCCCTAGCAATCTAATAATGGAATTAAAAGTGTCACCAATACAGCAGATTTTCATTCTGCTAAGGATTTATTCATAGTATTTGCTGTTAAAGCATTGCAGATCCACTAGATATTTTATTGATTTTTCTTTAAAAATCACACTATGCAAAGACAAAGACCTTAGTTTTAATCTTTAAAACAAGTAATTTTAGTCACTGAATTTTTAAAAAAAAGTATTTTGAGGAATGCCAGCCATTTTTTTTAATAACAATCCTCAACCAGCAGGTCAGAAACAGCTTTATATATTTCCTGGAAAATACTCAAGTTATCTAAAAAAGGAAAAAAATAGTGTTGAATGTCAATGCCCATGACAGTTAACAGGGGGATTTCTTTAAATGAAACTGTCTAAAAATTCAAGGATTAGGCTAATAGATGTTCCTCTCTGTATTCTAGGAGGCAAATCACTTGTTTTACTGCACAGTGCAGGCAGCTATAAATCACACCCAAGGGTTAGCACTGGAGAGCCCTTAGACCATTGATGCTAAGTGAGTGACTCACTTTGTCTGCAGGACAGCATTTGTCCACGTGCTACTGATACAACACTGTTCAGGGAGCAAAACACAGGTTTTTTAAATGTTGTCAGAAGACACTTGTTGTTCCCACCCAGGTCTACACAAAATCCCAGTGTACTCATGAGCAAGGCAGAGGTTGAAGACCACAGAAGACTGAGTAAGGAAAAGAATTTTACATATTAGATGACATGAAATGCCTGTTGTGGCAAAGGCATTCATGTTAATCACAGGATTATCACTGCCTACATTTCTGAAGGATGCAGATATTCATTCTCTAAGCAGTAAGATATTAAAGAGGAAAATACGGAAGGATTCTGAAATCTGTGTTCTTTCCGAACCATTCTCCTTTTCCAGATCATTTACCAATTACATTAGGCACAAAGCAATACCTGCAACTACTGCTATTTTGATTAGTTTTTGTAAGTAAATGAGAGAATAAATAAATGTATTTCTCCACTTACTTGACTTGGAAGGTTTTAGGTCACATCTGCTCTCATCAGCTTCTACCATGTTCAGATACTAAACCATCTGGGACATATTGAGAAAGATATACACAAGGGAATTCTAACAGAGAAATGTCATAAAGTTGGTCACTCACTAAATCTCTTCAGTGGAAAACTATGCAGAAATTGGCCTATATGATAGAGGAGCATGAAATATGTTTGGATGAGTGACACAGCATTAGAGTGTGGAGCTAAAGGTAGGAATGTGTAGAAAGCATAGCTTCCAACCTCCTGGAAGTAATTACATTGACTCACAAGTGTGGGAAGCATGTTTTCCAATTATTTCTATATCTCATGGACTTTCAGTTTGAATTGTTGGCTCATTCTCCACTTTTCCTTTTTTACAGATAAAATGTGGAAGATTTTGTTTCTTGCTACCTACAAGGTAATGGATATTCACAGCAAACTAGCATTTATAACTGCCTTCCTTGTCATAGAAAACTGTTGCAGATGTGCACTTCCCTTCAAGAGTGAAGCAACAGTAAATTTTAATGATATTAAAAAGTTCAGTGGTAAATGCAACAGTGTTTTAACAGGATTTTGTGGCATGGTCCACTCCATCATTTGCTACATAGATGACAGGGACAGACAAAACTCTCAGGGAAACCCTTCTATTGAGCTATGAGGTTCAGAAAGAACCCAAATTCTTTCTAAACTACTTCTTTGAAGAGAGTTTAGGTGTGTCTGGATTCAGATTTCATTCCAGACTAGGTCAATTATTGTTTATGTTTATAAATTATTGTTTGTGTCTAAATAATAATTTATACACAATTGTTTATACAACTTGGCTAAGATTTCAAAGTTTCAGCATGCTTTGTCACAATTCACTTATTAAGTATCTGATGTGATAAGGAGTCTCTCAAACTTGAGCAGTCATCTTGAGGAGCAGAGGGACCTCCTTCCCTACTCAAGGGAAGGTCCAGCTGGGCAGCCCACTGCCATTGAGGAGAGAACACTGTCATGCCAACACAGACAATTACACAACAGATAATGCACTTTTTATGTTCAATAACTATGATACTGTTTAATTCCCAGGACTTTCTCAGTCTTTAAGATACAAGACAATTAAGGGCATTAACAAATTTAACAAATATATATAAAAAGCCTGAAATTAGGGGGGAAAAAAGATATAAATATTGCCTTGCCAATTTGTTCCATGTTTTCAACTGCCATCAGTCTGAAATGTCAATCTGAAATGAATTATTGGGAATCAAGCAAGAAAGACAAGCCACATACAATTTTGAATGTGGTAGGCCTTAAACTAAAATAATGTTTGCAGTTTAAATATTCTCATAGTAATCCTTCCTCATCTGTATTTATCATGCACATTCAATAACAGAAAACAAAAGAAGAATGTCATTATATTAGGTACCAAATCTATTAGGAGGTGGTATCCTACTGTATTGTGACAATTTAGAAAAAGTGATGTCTGTAAAGTGATGTCTTATTTTTTTTAAAAAGCCATTGTGATACAGGGCTAGCGCAGGATATAAATGAAGGTGGCTTTATAAACAGAAAAACTTAGGTGTAGATTATCAGGTGGGACCACTGCCACCAAGTGGAAGTAAGATCTGCATCAGTTCACATCGAAGGTCCATCACATTCTATTTCAGGCTGTGTCATCCACTAGTGAGTATGTTTCAAAAGCTAGTCCAATTTTTATACAACTGCAAACAGACTATCCCTTGGGGCATAGATATAGGAAAATTGTAAACAGTCTGTCTCATGGATAGACTGAGAGTCTATAGATATGGAATCTGGGATTCCCCAGAATTCTGTCAATAGGAAGTTTACCTACATAGGCAGAGACAAATATATATTTAGTTGAGCTAATGTAACTGCCTTTCATTATCATATAATTAGTTTTATAATCCTGCTCATTTCTTGGTTTTTACTTCTTGCAACACTGAGTAGGTCTCATTAGATACTAAGCAAGTTAAATAGTACTTTTGAGAAACTTGAATCTGTTTCTCCCTCAAACTTCATCGAGTTCCATTTATTACATTAGGAAAATGCTCATAACATATATTAAATTTTTCATTTCAATTTGCATTAATTGCTGCATAGGTCAGAATTCAATTGCATTTGTTAACACATTGGCCATTCACATTGTTAGCAATGCTTTTGCTCATGTTCGTGTGTACAAATTTTGGGTTCTAACTAAAATAACTTGGGAACATGTATATTACTGTACTGTGTTCTGCTACGGACTCTCTTTGTCATCTTGAATTAATGACCCACTCTACTAAATTCATCACTTCTGTCAGCATTCATCCTTTATAAATTGGGAATAAAATTTCCCCATATCAGAATGGTTGATGCCAGGATAAAATTTCAGTGGCAGTGAAATGTTGAGGGCCTTTTTAGTAGGAAAGGATTTGGAAAATCACTTGAATAAAATGGATTAACTAATGAAGACAGGTATTTGGTAGGTGGATAGGTGAACTCATAGACTTCAATATAATTTTCCTTATCAAACTCATTAACTTCTTTTCTCATGAAGCCAGCACTGTAAAAATAGGACCGTTATCTAAATTAGTTTTTTAAAAAAAAATCAGAAATTAACATGGTTATGTTCAGAAGCACAGATTTATTTCCTTGCCTAAAACTACAAAAATACTGGTCTGCTATTGGTACATATACACCACATCTCACTGGATTATTTAGTATATGCCTAAATTGTGACAGAATTTTGATTCAGACCTGCTCAGGAAGCTAATTCATCCATGGATAATCACCACATACCCTGCAGGTTGATCTACTCAGTTCATGCTAAAAAGAGGGTCACTCTACAAATGCACAGCATTAATCCCTTTTTATTTCTTGCAGGGTCTGTTAAGAACTGCAAATACCAGAGAGCTGAAATATTTGAGTAGATTACACTTTTTTTACCCTTCCAAATCTTTTAAGTTGTAGCTGTAAGGAAAGAGAGTCTTTTTTAGAGAGACTGAGGAGGTTCTTCTACTGGGTAGGGTTCTTCTGTGAAACTTTTCACAAATAAATCAGCATATAGATACATCACCTTAATCATCTGCATCAGAGAAAGTAAAGTGACAGAAATGTCTCCAGTATGGAGATAAAGGGATCAAGGTGGAATAATTCTGTTTGTTAGCATGTCTAAACATTTGCTTTTTTTTCTGTGTTTAGAAAAGACTTTAGGCACAGAAATTAGATTGAATTTTCTTCCTTACTTTTTCAGACACTCCTTCAAATTAGAGCTTTCCTCGGAAAGCTTATTGCTTAAAGTGAATTAATTGGCTGAATGTGAAAGGTAGCCTGCTTCTAAAGTTACAGTGTATGCCCTGTTTTTCCACTCAGTGAAGGCTGACCAATACATAGAAATTTATCACAAGTCATACGTTTTCACTTAGAGCCTTCCATCTTCAGGAGGATCTGTTATCACTAGAGAATTACCAACTAAACATGGAAATATAAAAATTCAAGTCTCAAACACCACAGGCTTCCAAAAACCAAGGATGGATTATTTTTAATAAACATAAGCTAAGTCTGTGTGATAATTATTATTCCTAAGTTTCATATATTTGCAAAATTGGAACTGGACACAACCCCAAGAGATTCCATCCTTCTACTTCTGGGCAGTCCTAGCTATGCCTGCATCATTCCTGATGGATGTCCTTAAAATATGCAATGAGGAATATTCCCCATATTCCTCTTCTCAGACAGATGAGTTTTCACTGATACTGCCATTTAGAAATTTTTTTCAACTTGACTCAGCTAAGTTAATAGCTATTATATCTTGTCTAATTTAATTGTGCATCTTGTGAAGAAATTCTTCACAGCTTACATTTTAAATACTTGTAAACTAGAATAATTTTTCTATTTAATCTTATTTTGTCAAGACTAGACAGCCCCAGTTCCTCCAGCTCCTTCTTAGAGGTAGTGCTTGTTAGATCTCAGCACATCTGATCACGGCTGTTTTGTGTTGGACTCTCTGTTAACATGCATCTGGGCACAGGGTTTTATCCGAGGTCTAACTGTGCTGGACAGAGCAGGCTTGTATTCTGTATTGAGGCTATTTAATATGCTTTGAGTCCTGGGTTATTTCTCTGCTGTCTTGACAGAACCTTGGTTCTGTTAACCCATGGCCATTCTGTCCAGGGAGAGACTAGATTTGCAATGATCGTTGGATCCTTTTCCTCAACATTATTTACTTGATTTATTACTCTCATTTCTGATATTGTCACTGATTTTTTTCCTAAAATTAGAATTTGGATCTATTTTCTTTTGATTGAATTCCATTTTGGTTTTTTTCATATAATGCTTTTTGTTGTTAGGAGATTGTGATTTCTACTTCTACAGCCTCCTCACATCAGTCTCAGATCAGGGTCAAGGGCAGATTTCATGAAAATCCTTTCCATTCTGTCTTCCAAGATATTAATGAAACATCAAGGACAGATGTCTCTGGATCCCTTGTTACCAAGTTTTCTTCTTTTGTAGAGCGCTTGAGTGCATTCTGTGGTCTCACAGTACCCCAGTCTTTTGAATGGAAATACAAATAAGAGGTGTATGTTTCAGCTCAAACCTGGTAAATTTCTTACCATCAGTCAATATTCTTTTCCAGTTTAAAAATACTGTCACTTAAATACAAAATGCACACTCCGTATGGTTATTAAGTTCAGTATGCTTTTCCAATTTGCATATACTTCTCATCTTAGTCAGAAATGTTGGGAATTCTATTGCGTAGGCATATTTTAAATATTCTCAACATTTTCAGTTTTTAGATTCACTGGAAATCTTTAACTATTTTTCACATAGTAGTAACTTCAATAATCTCTTGGCTGCTTTTTGAAAATACATATAAGAATATATGAATGTAACCAAATTTCCGCACAATGAGTTTTTCTGACTGTATATAGATACGTTACTACATTGTGGTTTAGGATCATAAAATTCCCTTTAGTGATAAATCTAACTTCCCCTTTATTGTAAGAATTTTACTTCATGCTAAATCTCTAATTAGATTCTTTGTCGTGAAAATTTAACAATTGCGAACTGTTTAGTTTTCACATTGCTTTTGCATTCACCACCCTACATGCATATTTTAATTTTTCATTTTTCAGAAGGCAGTAACAATTCTATTAATATTACATTAAACGTGAGTGTTCTACAAGCTTTTCGGAACACATTACCCTTGTTCTCGGGCGATAGACTCTGGAGACATATGCAGAAAATGAGCCTGTCTTCAATATGTTTTTGGTCATCCACAAGTTTGTTTTCAAGGAAATAGTGCTAGAAATCACTTGGGATTGCTAAAAAGCCTCACTTTTGATCCTCTAAGGATAGACAACAAGGTTGTAGTTCCTGAAAGAGAGAGGTATTTATGTTGTACAGAACAGGGATATAATGCTATCAGAAAGCAAACTCACAACCCTGTGGAATGAGAGAGGTTGACCACAACACATCAGTTCCCCCAGGGGGAGGCTGTGGGAAACACTATCAAAAATCTTGGAGCAATGAAGGTCAACAATGTCCACCCCACATTGACTGAGCAGGTTACTTTTTCACAGAAGGCAATCAGGTTTGTCAAGATTTGCCTTTGGTGAACCCAAATGTTTTTCCCAGTCTTGGGCTTCATCTTACCTATGATAGTCCCCAGGAGGATTCACTTAGTAACCTTCCTAGGGACTGGATTAAGATCAATGGGTCCCTAATCTCCTGGCTCATTCATTGGAGATCCTCCATTTGTCAACTGAAAGACAAAGTGTTCACAGGTAAACTCCTCCAGGTCTTCTAAGGGTACTTTGGAATACACTGGGATCTCCTAATCTCTTACACTACTGCTTAGTGAATAGGCAAAGCTCTTGACACCTGCCAGGTTACTAAATGAGTTGCTTCGACTCATGGTCATGTCACTTGCAGAACAGGATTCAATAGTTGCCAGATGACAAATACTGAAGAACAGCCTCTCCAAAAGACTGGTGGTATTTCTCCTTCCCTAAGCTTTATCAAGTATTCAGTGATTCAGTATTCAGTGATTATATCATTGCTACAAAGTGAGAAGACAGGCTCCACTCCTTATTCCTAAATTTAGTGTTACTCAGCTAGATACTGTTACTACTGCCAGTGTTTTATTCTAGGCTGATTGTAATACTGATGCCCCATCTTGTCTACGACCACCTGGACGGAGAGCTGTGTTCCTTTGCTCACTATGTGTTTTACCAGAAGATGATGAAAAAACTGAAACTACATCTAAGAAGTCATCTTGGGAAATCAGTGATTTAAGTTCAAATGGGACAGGAAGCCAAGTCTCACACAACCTAAATTCTTAGTCTGTCAGTAACCTCCTACTTTGGCTGCCATAGCCAGTTCCGTGAAAGTATTTGGGATTAATGTTGCTAAGTAAAGTCAAAAATCTTTCTGTGGCCTGATTTAGTTCCTAATCCTTTGTGAGAAACTAGTTCTGGAATACATATACCTCCTCCTCATTTTTGATGGAGAACCCTGAATGTCTTAGTGCCTTCATATAGGAGATTTAAGCTGCACATTCGTCTTACTGTTTACAAAGGTACATATTCACAGTAGGACCACTAAATCCTAGGTATCTGGAATGTCAAGGCCAGATTTTGAATTCAGAATTCCACCTATTTAGATAAGACTTATATATTCAGATATCTGCAGAATTTCAACATTGTTATTTTAAGTGTTGAGAACTGCAGTGTTCAGTAATACAATGCATATGTTTTGTTGACTGGACTCTGGTGCTTCTCCATTTTACATAAGGTTTATTTTGATTTGAAAACCATAGCTAATTAGCTACTTTCTGATTAAATTCATTTCATGGAAAAATGTTACTTAGCTCAGTATGCTTTGACAGACATATATTGTTTAAAAAAGATTGATATGGGGTAAGGGAGTTTTCCCAACGTTTCCTGGATTGCCTCAGTATCCCATATTTTCAGGTAGACCTGCACCACACTGAGATAATGGTATGATGATTTCAGTTTCCCCATTCCCAAGCCATCTTCTGGTAGCCACAGGTCCCAGCAGGTTAGAGACTCAGGTTAGAGACCAAAAGATCCTGATGCCCCTTATCTCCTGTTTGTTACTCTGCTGTTTTTCCGAAATACCTCCATATAGGCTCCTTCAAGACCAAGATACAGGGATTTCTGTCTCCACCTGTCCAGGGGTGAAGTGTCAAGAGTCCCAGCATCCATCTACTTTAGTGATATTGCTGTTCTTGTAAACTTTAATTCTACAAATAGCAAAAATAAGCAAAAGACAGAAACTTCAATTTCAGTGAGCACACACACCCCTATAGTCCTATCTGAAACAAAAATTTCATCCAAATTTCTGGTTCCCAGGGAAATTAGGAAAATATTTTTGTCTAGATTATTTGCTTGTCCTTTCTATTCAGCTTAGACCAGAAGAAATTGAGCAAACAAACATAACAGAAAATTTGCCTCATTCTACCTTCATCTCCTTGAGCTTTATCTGAAGCCTAGATTCATAAAGTTTCTCAAAGCTATAAACAGAACTGACTGCTCTATTTGGATGGATTTTAAGTGTATAAAACACATTCTTTAAAGGCATTCTAAAAGCCATATTACTCAGGATATCATAGGTTTTATTTTGCAACATTTTATACATATGCATTAGAAGGTTGTGTCACTTCAAATGAGAAGTGACAAGGCAATTAAAACACAGGTTTAAAATAACTCTTTCTCATATATAAATAAATAATAAACCTGACCTCTCCTACCTTAAAAACATTAATTTCAATTCTGTACTCTTAATATTTCAAAATAATGAAAGTTGCCAATTACATCTTCCAAAAGAGTAAAAGCATTTTTCTACATAGAGGTTGACTGTATTCACTTGAAAGAATAGAAGGTGATTATATGTTCTGAAAACCACAAATTAGAGCCAGCATATGGAATGATGTGTCTGTGGTGAAGGAAAAAAATACAAATGTGCTATCATGCTTTTGTGATAAAAATATAACAAAACTTAAAATCAGATTGCATTTACTAAAAAGGAAACAACAACAACAACAACAAAAAAAGCTTGATTGAAATGCATATATTTTCCCTTTCTTCTATAATGCTGTTGTAAAATAATCTACTTGGCAATTTATTTCTGGAATTGCGAATCAGATTTTTTCTATACCAAAACAAAACAGAAAATCATATCAGTTAATAATTGATTAGCCAGAAATTAAAAGTTCACTAGAAAGAAAAAATTGTCACATTTTGTACAGTGTTAGAAGACAAATTTGTTTGGCAGCCAAGACATAGCTCCCATCTGCAAAAACTGTGCAATCAAATTCTCCTCCATAAATTAGGACAAAAAGAATTACCACAATATCATCATTGAATACTAGACTTTCAAAAATATATTTTCTATATACTATAGAAAAGTCTGTTAATTATAAGGGGGTTTTCCAAAATATTGATGATCTGTCACTTTAGAGCACAAGTCTTCATTCAGGATGCTCTATTGGGTGTTCTCCATTTCTGCACTGCCAGCAGAAATCAGCTTGCAATTCAGCCACTCTTCTAAAGCTTCAACAGACCACACAGAAGGTGACTACTCATCCCTGTAGCACAGCTAACCTAAAGGAAAGTATTTTTGGCTTAAGAATTTGTTGGCAATATCAACAACTGTTGTAGTTAATCCTGTTTATCACTTTGACTTCATAACAAATCTACTACTTCTAGTAAATTGAAATTTTCTCCTGAAATTCAAACAATCTTTCAGTATTTTTGGTGTTGGAAGTCTGAAGGACTGGAGCAGTGTCTATGATATGGATGAGCATTGTCTCATCAGTTTCCCTGATGTAACTTCTATCCACTGTACATACTTCTATTTTTTGAGTTCTTATGCAATAGCTTACTTAAAAATACTTTGAAGCAGAAACCATCTCCTCCTCTGGCATTAGTACTAATCTCTAATACACTTGGGGCCATACTCTCTTTTCCAGAATCTGTTGCTGAAATTTTCAAAGTCTGGGAAGCTTAACACTAAGCAGCCTGATTTGTTTAGCACTCTCTTGAATCTAAATACCAGCACAATTGCAGACAAGCTTAACAGAGCTATTTGCAAAGGAATTTAATGAAGAGTTTGTTAAGAGAACGGTACGAGGTACATTGTGTCTGGAGAAAATGATAACAGGGAAAAAAATGCAAAATGCCTTCTTTATGTCATATAAAATCTGTAGAATTGTATTTATTTTAAAAGGAATGTGTGTTTTCCTCTTATTTATTAGCTATAGAATGAGATGATTGTTAAACTAATTTATAAGTAATTTATATATTATTTAAAGACTGAAAAAAAAAACAAGAAAGAGAGGAACTATTATCTTTTGATGATGATACCTTTTATTTTCACTTTGTTCATCATCAATTTATGGATAAGGCTTTATGCCATAAAAGAATAAACTGACGGGAATAGATATAAGATTCCTTACAGTTCCAAAACTGGTGGGCTCTCAGACGGCATGAAAGGAAATACAAAAACACACAAAGGAATTGGACATGGTATTTTTTGATACTTTGAGCTGTGTGAAAGTTTTCCTAAGTAGGCATTGTTCAGAAGAGTTATGCTGACAGTCACTGATCAAAAGAAACAGTAACATTTATGATGCCAAATGCCTAATGCAGTATAATTCATGGCAAAAGCACTGGATCAGATCTACATTTCAATAAATCACATGAGAATCTGGTGCAGTCAGAGGAAGGTGACACTCCTGAGTATATTCCACCTCTGGCTTTTCTGTAAAGCAACTAAGCTGTAGATAGGTATGAAAGAACTTGTCACCGTCTTGAAAAACAAGCACAACTGTTAGATTCATTTTTATGTATCGTAAAAAGAATTCTGGAGCAGAATGGGAAATCAGCATGATTTTAAAAAATCATCTCATACTAATCCAGTGTAATGGTAAACAAAGGTACCCTTAGTTGAAACAGTCAATCTATTTTTCTATTACTATATCACACTGCTGCTTATGTCCCAGAATTTTACTGCTGGTGTTACTTGGGGGATTTTTGTTCACTTTATGTTTGAGACAAAGGGCTAAAAATTCATTCCAATTGAAACAGAAAGGACCTTGGTGTGTGTCCATTAAAAGACCTTTCAAGATTCATGGGGTATATACCAAAACACAAGTAGTAATATTAGCTCCCTCCAACAGACTCAATCACAAATGAATCAATCCTTTAGCATGAAGAGAGTTTCTGTGCATTATAATGAGTACTTTCTTGGAAAGAGTAAAAACATGGGGGAAAAAAAAAAAGCATATGAGTAATCAGTATTTAGCCCAAACAGAAAGGCAGTACCAGGCTGAAGGAGTAAGTAATTAATACCAAACCATAGATTAGACAAAAAAGCTGAAACAAGGAAAAAAAAAAAAAAAAAAGTGGTTCAAAACAATGGCATGTGCCTGTCTAGGAGGTACATATTAGCCTGTCACTGGTTTTACCAGGCTTATTTTGAACCATAGCGTTTCAAGTTGTGCTGGCATTTGGAGAGTCAGTGGGGGAATCTGAAATGCAGCACAGGTATAATCCATGAAGTACCTTGCAGTCTTGACCCCCAGAGGTATGTTAATCCTCTCCTCACCAGCGCAACCAGGTTTTCTTTCAAGAGGAAACAACCTGTAGGAGATAGACTCTGATCCATGTCACAGCCTTGTCACTGCATGCATTCAGGAAATGTCCTTGGCCCCTCAGACTCAACAAGTCCAGTGGATAGTGGAAAATGAATGTTAGGAAGCTGATCTGTATCACAGCTACAGATCTATTCTATTATGGGAACTGTAAGGGTGGTACAGAGTTCCTCAGACCTGTTTCTTCTTTCTTAGTCAGTGTAATGTTACCTGTGTTTTAAGACTTGCAACTATGTTATGCCAAGGCAGTTCACAGAATTGTAGACACATTATTTCAGTACCACTGCTCCTAATCAGACGCCAATATGCCTGCTAACGTGGTGAAACTCTGTCCCCATGCTGGAAGGGTTTTGTTTCTCTCTACACCTTGTTTCATCTCAGATCATGGAGTGTAATAGCATTTTGCCTTGTTTGTAGGGAGAACAATGAAGATATTGCCTAGGTGACATATAGCTAGACAGCAGAGCAAGGAGAGCACAGCAGCCCAGTTTAGCTGGCAGCAGTTGCAGTTTCTCTGTTACCATGCTGTCAGGGACTGAAATAGTTTATGCCTCAAACAATGATATAAGGTTTTGCTCATTATGACAAAACCCGTATAAAGAAGTTGCAACCAAAGTAGCTTCCCTGAAAACACCTGACTGGGACTGCGGACTGAAAGTCAAACTGCTGAGATTAGGTAAAGGGAAAACCGATTCTCCAATCACCAGAGACCAACAAGTAAACAAGAAAAAGAATGCAACCCAAACCCAGCAGGCTTGCTTTGGGGTGGCTGAGGCCACAGCCCACCGACCCATTTGCTGGGAGCAGGTTTGCACAGATTATCCCCCCCAGCCGAGGTAGGTTGAGGAAGTTTGGGTGTGTTGTAACCTCTGCTCAGGGGCAGTGAACTCATCCTCTCTTACACAAACTGGCTGTGGAACTCGAAGCCCTGGGAATGCCACATCCACGGGACATTCACATGAGAGGCAGCTGAGAGGATGCCTTAATCCATCAAAGGCCCCTCAAAGTGCCCCCAGAGTAATTCCTGAAGCCTTGTACCACAGGACTGAATGTGATGCAACAAATGTGGAGTCTGTTGTAAGAGACAATGGAAAACTTCCCCCACCCCAGGGAGGTGCCTGGATTTTCCTACCTGGCCTGAGTGTATATTAACTCATCAGATTCTGTGCTTTTTGGAGGGACCTTCACCACCAAGAAGACCAGTTGGAGAACATCAACAGAGCATTGTTGAGATCCAAGGATTGGTGATATTTTCCTTATTCTGTCCCTGTTACTCTCTTTCTGTCCCCCCAACCTATTTCTTTCTTTCTCTGTCTCTCCTATTTACCATCAAATAAGCCCCATACTATTGTCATATGGTCTCATTTGCACCTTAATTTGGGCAAAGGCATTTCTAAGAATGTTAGTAATCAGATCCTGACACATGTCAGAGAGGAGAAACATGAGAGACTTTGCCAGGTGGGAGTGAGTATCCTTCTCCTCTTTCACTGCTTGTCTGGCAAGTGTGAAGGAGTCAGACTCACTTATGTCCACTGCCTATGAGTACACATGTGCATGTTCCATTGCTCAGCCATTAGACACAGTCCCAGTAAGCATAACTTATACACACTAAACACAATAAAGTATGGAACCATGCTGGAAATGCAAAAAGAAGGAATGTGTCTGACTTGAGATCAGAAAGCTACTTTCAGCAGGCCTTTTCTTGGGGGTGCAGTGCACACTTCTTTTTTTTTTTTTTTTTTTTTTTTTTTTTTTTTTTTTTTTTTTTTTTTTTTTTTCTTTTTTTTTTTTTTTTTTCTTTGTTTTTGGTTAGACAGCTCCAAGCTAAAAGTAGTGTAACTTACAAGTTTGCTAGCAACAAGGTTCTCTCCTACCAGCTTGTGCTGTGACATTGGAAACTCCAGACTCAATCTAAACTCCACTGAGATATCACTAACAGCTTCTCTGGAGGAGGTGACCAGCAACTGCTAAAGCCCACAGCAGAGTCGATAGAGGCTGACAATAAACTAGTATCTGCACTCAAGAGTGTGTATTCCTTTCCCCCAAGACTTCCACTCTGGGCCAGTGTAATACCTACAGCTCCTAGATAACACACCTGACTATAGACCCTTTCATCCTTTGCTTTTCTCTTCCAAGCTCTTTCAGTGTTTTTATTTTTTCCTTTGTTTCTGGCCCAGAGAACTTGCTTAGCTAGGCAAAAAGGAAAATCTCACAAATGCTGCCTACATGCCGTGCAGTTTCATCCAGATAAATTGCACTATATTTAATTCCAAAGCTTTTGAAACTGTCTACTATTCATTAGTGTCTACATATAGGTACACGTCCCAGCTTGAACTGTTTAAAACCATCTCCTGAGCACAAGATTTTTCATAGACCATCAGCATACAACTACCATTTGTCTACTTATGCAGTGCATTCTCCCATAATCAATTTACTGGTGAAATACTGTATATACATATCCAAATTAATTCTTGCTCAAGATTGGCCTTCAGATTCCACCATATCAGCCAAAAGCTGCTTTGCTCACCATTGCTTTCTACTTGTTAATTAATTAGAGAAAGTCACAAGAAACACCAGCTAAGTATTTTTGGGGGGCTTAATGAATGAGTCTATTAATTTAAGAAGATTTAGCAATTATGCGTTCTCTAATATTGATTTTCACTAAATCCTATCTGGAAATTAAGGAGATTGATAATAAAACCTTTTATTCAATTCCACTACAATATATCTAATTAATAAATTGGCTGCATGCACATCCTTAGAACTAGACTCGTTTAGCAATAAATGGTGCAACAAAAAGGAGGACATTGTAATTGAAATTAAGGAGGGCGAAAAGCAGGTGTAGGCTGAACTCAGTAATATGCAAATCAAGCACAATGGAGAAAGGAAATTTTGTCTGGTGTAGATCTTTTTCCTCTGACATTGAAAGAATTTAATTTTCCAACTTTTCTTATTTTTGTGTAGCCAGCTCCTGTTTGTTGGGTTACTCAGCCTGCTGTTTCACAATGAAAAAAAAATCTCATGTACAGATCAGGATACTGTGAACTGAATCCTTTTGGGCCAAAAAAAAATTTACAGAATTAATTTTGAAAGTTGCTGACAACACATTTCTTCTAATTCAGATTGTTTATTTCTATTCCAAAGCCACAGAAGAGGGGAATGATTTCCATTAATGCAGAAAATGCATCATGGTCCTAAGAGAAAGGAAGTAGTAGTAGATGAAAAAAACCCCAAAACTGAAAACTTCAAATGCTCAGCCTCCTTCATCATCCAGAATGAAAGCTATAATTGGTTCATGTAAGACTCATATCTGTGTTCATTTAATTTCAAGAGTGGCAATACAATCCATTCAGATCTTTGGAGAGTGGTCAGCATCAAGAATCTCTCATAGCCCATTTGTAAACTCTTCTTTTCATTTCAGTAAACCTCACACATCTGGGCAATCTTTGATGATTGAGTTGAAACAGTAAATTGTCTTAGCATTTCCTCTCCTAGGAAGCAGAAAACAATTTTTTAAAATTCTTTAGTGGCTTCTGAACCTTCAGTCAACACATCTTTTTCCTTTCCATTTTCTTTCTTTTTGATTGACTCCTCTTAAGTGTCTGCTACCTCTTGACTGGACACATGAAGTTCAAATATCTAGCAGAAAAGATACTAAGGACCTGACTTAAAATCCATATATGCTAATTCATTTAAGACTCCCACTGGTTTTAATAAAATTTTGATTAAGCAATGTGATTATTCAAATTAGCTTCTTAAATGTACTCTGTAATATATCGTAATTTGTTCTTTGTGTTAAAATTCATCTCTTCTTGCTCAAGGGAAAAAAAAATTATATAAGTGAGATTCCAGCCTTTTTAGACTAAGATCTTCAGAAACAAAACAATGTCAATATGAGAATCAGACATCAAACATCAGAAGTCAAAAAAAATTAAATATTGATTCCAAAATCATTCATGTCCATTGTTTTTTACTTATTATTACATTATTATTAATAGAATGTGTAGTAAAAAAATCTGTCTTGACAGTAACTCATTTAATGTTGATAATAAAGATTCAGATACCAAATTCATAGGGACCATGTCAAAACAACTCATTGTGGCTTGACAGTGTATATACAAAGGCCACTAAATGTTAATGATTTCATTCTCAACTGTCATTTTGTGAAGTAAGAAAATACTACTGTCATTGTAAAGACAGCAGAAAGAAAGTAGGTCATTTTCTGGAGTACAGAGCACAGAATGATAGAGCCAAAATGAGAACTCAGAGAATTTTATAAGCTATTCCTAGGCTTTCCCTGTATAGCCATCTAGATATATCTTTCACCATTTGATAGGCCTTAACTTTTTCAGCCCCATATCCCAATCCCATATGAAGAGTTACATCTTACATAACTTACTAAATAAAACTACTGTAATCAAGGAAAACTTGCATCCTTAAATAAAATTTGTAACACGTGCATTAGCACGAGAGCTTAGAACACTAATTATGTACGATGAGGAGACTATGAAGATAGACCCTTCCTTAGGAGTCACTCCTCTTGTCCCTCCATTTACATCTTTGCTCCTTTCAGACCCATTACCATGGAAATAGAGGCATTGGCAGAGATCCAAGGACAAGCTGACTGGAGAAAGAAGCAGCACAGAGGGAATGGAAACTGCTAAGCATGGCTGCTGAGAAAGCAAAGGGGTGGTGAAAAGTAGTCTAGAAAAGATGAAATGTTGAGGTGTCTGTCCCAGGACATGGGAAGACAGAGAATCCATAAAATCATTCTTTTAACTTTATCCTCATTTTCTCTCTCCAACAACTGTAGCTCTCCCAGGGTGAGAAGGAGGGATAACTCTTTCCCTAACAGTGGTTGAAGTTCTTTTAAAAGACTTCTCAAGCACATTTAGCTTTGCATTTGTATACTCGTATACCATATACTGATGCCCAGTCTCACATTTTCTGCAGCTAAAACATGAATATACAGTAATTCTGGGGGTAGTTATTTTGGTATGATGAAGTCAGCCTAATTCAGCCAAAAGTGAGAGAAAGCTGCCAAACTTGTATCTTTGATACACCTGAAATTAAAATTCTCAGAAGAGAAATTCAGTGTTCTGTTAAGTAGCTCAACAGCTAATAGGTTGGGTAATGTCTGCTCCCTCTGCTCTTTGTGTACCTCATCCAAAACAAAATGAATATGCAGTTTTTGGAGCAGGGAATGAATATGACTTGACTTTGGTGCCAGGGAATGCTGCATTAACAACCTGCAGAGTTAGGGTTCCTCTACCTGTTTCTCAGGTTCCATAAATTCTGTGTCACTTTCTGTGCAGAAACTGACTTCAAGCAGGTGAAGGAAGCTGGAGACTTGCTTCCCTAGAGGTTACAGAATAATCTTGCAGCTAATGTGCTCTGCTCCTCAAGCTGAGAATTCATGTTCCTAAATTTCTTGCTTAGAGTTTTGCTTATCAGAGCGTGCATAATCCAATTCATGGTCCATTAGTCAGATCTGGCCCATGGCACTCTTGTGCCCAGCTTTTTCATTTACAGCTATGAAGTGGAGCTGCTCAGATAGTGAATTCTTCCTGTATGGCTGGATAATCTGTTTCCCTTGGTGAAGAAGTTCTGTTCTCACTTAGAGACAGACCTACTGCCATGCCATATCCAAGGAAGATGAAGCAGGCATCAGCAGACACGTCTTTTTATGAGTACCTACATAAAACCTGAACTGCTGCTCCCTTGGGCTCCCAGTTAACTGTGCAAAAAGCTGTTCCTCCACAAACCCCTTTCAGATGAGGGCTCTGTGCTGTGAATCCTGAGTAGGAGGAGGTGTTCAGGCTAGTTGCATATGCAGAATGGGAGATTGAGTCTCTGCTGAAGCACTTTGGCTCTGCATACAGACAGCGGTGAGAGCTGGCACCTCTGAAATGAATTTCCTGAGAGTATTTGATACAGCACTTCATTGCCAAAGTAGCAGCGAGTCCTGGCTTGGTATGTCACAGATAACTAAAACAGATTACAGCTGCAGAAAAGACAATTCATTCAGGAATTGAAGAACTCTGGTTTAACATGAATAACTGAAAAACTAATAAATAAGTTATCTTAAATAAGGCCTCGTTAGGGGAAGGAAATTTTAACTTAGTTTCTTAGAAAGAATCTCATTCTACACAGCAAAATATGCACCAGTTCAACCCCAAAGGTGATATTGTAACATATTTAAAAACTAACATTAATCGTCTCTCATCCAGACCTATTTTTTCTTTCTTCTCCCAGGATGTGTGCTCTCCAGAAATACTTCTTTAAAAACTGGATAGCAGAATCAGCTCTTACAGTTTTTCATGTCAATAAGCTTTCAATACCCTATGGAAAAACTATTACAAAAGCAATTTAAAGTTAATCCCTTGGCAACACTTTTGCAAATATCAAATTAGCAGTGATGAGAATGTCTGGATGATTTTGTTCTGTTTAATCAACAATGCTGGGCACTGGAAGATAGCACTAGCTGATACTGTGCAGGAGGTTTCTGTCTCAGAGCTGTGTCTGGATAGAAACATTACATCAGTAGACAGGGGAGTGATAAGAATTAACACTTCATTTTAGAAAGATTTTTAACTTTTCTTTCCACTAACATGATAGAGACATAGCACAGATCTAAAATCAACCATGGTCACCTTTAGGTTAATTTTTCATGGGATTTTCCACCACTGAAGAAAGGCTTTACAAATTTACAAAGAATACACAGGTACACAAAGGATACATATCTTCTTTAATTTTACTAAAGATCCAGAAACTTATATGAAGCCTTTCCTCCCCCAGGACTGCCAGTTACTTTGGGCTAAGACAGTCTCACAAAAAATGTTGTTTTTCAATCATGTTAGGTGAAGGAGGGCATGGTATTTGGGACTCTCACTTGACTTCTGGCTCAGAACAGACTTCCTAAGTATATGAGTCACTGGAGTGTTATATAGAAGGGGAAAAAACAGCAGGAAAAAACCACTGCCAACTCTTTTTTTGTGGAGTCTACTGCAGTGGGTATATGACTAATGTTTCAAAGTATGAAAGTAGGACTCAATCTCTCTGGAGAATGTGCAAAATTCATTGGGGTTTTTAATCCTGAGTAGTCTTAGCTATGAACCAAGCTGTGTCAGAAATGCCTGCTTCTAACTGTGTTCCTTATTGGAATATTTTCTGTGCTTTTTGTGCTTCATCACAGCTCTGTGAGTTACATTCAGTATTTGAATATCCCAGAGAGTATATTCAACCTGCATGTGATTGATTGTGAGAACGGATTCTAATACTGCTAATGCACAGTCTGGGGCAAACAGCCTCAGGACTTAGCCTTTCATTCAGGTATTAGCAAAATAAGATAGTAATATGCAATTAATTATGCCACAAGCATATTATATGGCATGCTTGGTTAATGCTTATAAGGAACACTTTGGAAATAAAAATGCTACACACACTGAGTATTGTACAGCATGGAAAAATGTTTGACTGTTTAATTCAGATGGAATGCATGTAACACAATGAAATCATGAGTCTTGGCCAGCACACTAGAAATCCTTTGCCATCTTTCATTTGATATGCAAACACCGGATTAAGTTTCCTTTACTTTGGCCAAACCAGCACTCTCAGGAATCATACTGTGTCTCTCCCACAGCTGTAAAATATTCTTCTTTTTATAGAAGAATATCAGGTGGATTTTGGTAGTAAGGTGCCAATACCTGGAAATATTTTAGGTGTACTCTGGGAGCAAAAGTTTGTTCAGTTTGCTAACTGCAGAAAACTGAGAAAGAAAAATGATGTATCATACAGACTTGCAGGTAAACCCTTGAGATGGCAATGGAGAACTTTATTTTGCCATCAGTAACAATAAAAGAAACTTAAACCTTAAGGTTCTCCATGGCAAAAGCACCATACTTAACCCAGCCAACAAGGAGAGTTGAACTCCTGACACATGCCACTAATCACATAGGAATATCAGTGACATAAATCTCCTCTCCTCTCCTCTCCTCTCCTCTCCTCTCCTCTCCTCTCCTCTCCTCTCCTCTC
>VZUI01035967.1:0-42117 GCA_013401135.1 Cettia cetti | reverse complement strand
CCCCTGCCTGCCCCTCTGCAGAGCCTTCATCCCCTGCCTGCCCCTCTGCAGAGCCTTCATCCCCTGCCTGCCCCCTGCCTGCCCCTCTCTCTGCTCCCTGGCTGCCCTCCCCAGCTTGTCCCAGAATGGTTTGGGTTGGAAAAGCCCTCTCAGATCAGCGAGTCTGTTACCCTGGCACTGCCAAGGCCACTGCTAACCCGTGTCCTCAGGTGCCACATCCACGTGGCTTTTAAACCCTTCCAGGAACGGGGTCTCCACCCCTGTCCTGGGAAACCTGTGTCAGGGTTGGGCAGCCCTTTGGGTGAAAAAATTTTCCCAATATTCACAGTAAATCTCCCCTGGCCTGGCCTGAGGCCGTTTCCTCTTGTCCTGTTGTTCCCTGGGAGCAGAGCTTGACCCCACCCCGGTTGTCCCCTCCTGGCAGGGAGTTGTGCAGAGCCACAAGGTCCCTTCTGAGCCTCCTTTTCTCTAGCTGAGCCCCTTCCCCAGCTCCCTCAGCCTCTCCTGGTGCTCCAGAGCCCACCCCAGCCCCACTACCCTCCTTTGCTCCGTGCATTCCCTTGCTGAACAAAGCAGCTCATGGGCAGCAACATCACAGAAAGTTTGGTTTGGAAGGGACCTTCCAAGGTCATCCAGCCCAAGCCCCCCAGGTTTGCTCCAGCAGGTTTAGACTCCATAAAGAAACTTTGTTCCCCTCATCTCTCAATTTTTTAGCTGCTGCTCAAAACCTCAGACCCAACCTCCAGCTGCCATTTAGAAAATAAACCACAAATGTAATCAAAGCAATTACTACCTCCACTTCAAACATTACATTATCAAGCCAACCAGCTCCCCATTGAAGACAATTAATCTGCACACAGTCACCAAAAGAAACTGTCAGCAATTAGAAGTGGAAGCACAACTTTGTAGTTAATTGGGAATATTGCACCTCTGATACATGTTTAATTAGTTGATGGAGTGTGTCCCTTCTCAGACATTTTTCTTTTAAAATTATACCTGAAATTCATTCCTTATTCCTCCTACTTTTTTTTTTTTTTTTTTTCCCCAATGCAAAATAATAAAGAAAATAAATAAAGCATGAGTAATCTGAAACCTGATTCTGGCTCTCCCTTAGTTTGCAGCTTGTAATGTGTATACAGGAGTTTAGAGACCTCCAAGAGATAAGGAGGAAAAGATCTTTCTTTCCTTTCAGAGCTTCCCTTTTTTCATTAATCTGATTTTAAGACCTTGCCTGTGCGTTTTCACACTTCTCTCATAAAATCTCATTTTTGTCCTGTTTCCCTTGGGATTATCAGGTGAACGAACGGGAGGGCCCAGAGCTGAGCAGAGCCAGGCACATGCTGCGATACATTCATTTCAACACTTATTTTACAAAGGTTCTAAATTTTATCTTTGCATAATGATGCTGCTTTGCATATCTATAGCTGCTTTCATCCCATGATCTCAGTGCGTTCTGCAGACTGTTAATTAAGTCTCAAAACACAGTGGTGAAGTCAATAGGAGGGCTTTATTGGGGTGGGTTTATCTAATTTGTAGAATAAAAGGGTAAACTGAGGCAGGGAGAGACTGAGGAGGGAGCAGCACAACAAAGTGTGTTACAGGAGCCTCGTCTTTGTAAACTCTAGAGACAGAGAATCACTCATCCCATCTCTTGGTCCAACAACTGCACGTCCCTGGGGGTGTTCAAGGGGTTTGGAGTGACCTGGTCTCACGGGAGGTGTCCCTGCTCATGGCAGGGGCTGGAACAAGATGATCTCGAAGGTTCCTCCCAGCCCAAACCTTTCTACAATTCTGTGATCCCTGGTTACCAAACGGCCCCAGGGCAGGCTCAGTGTAGAGGCTGCACCCAACCCAGCAGCTGTGCCTGGGGCTGCTGCTACCCAGAGCTCCTCCAGCCCACCTTCCCCCGTGGTTTCATGCCAACACACTCCTCTCAGCACCACCCAGGCCTCAAACACTCTGGAGATGCTCCTGGGAGCGTTCCTTAGCTTGGGGTGGGTGTTTGCTTTTGTCATCCTTGGCGCCTCTTTCCAAACACTCTGAAATGAAAACATTTTTATACCCAGAAGGGGCCTATTTTTCATCACCTCAGAGCAGCATCAACCAAGAATAACTTTGCTGAGAGCTAACAAATCCACGCACTGGCTCAAGGCAAGAGGCAGCCTGGCGAGATGCACCCGCTTGCCATGAGCACAAAAACATCTCAGGGCCCAGCCCTATCCTGATGAAAATCACTCCCACACCGTGGAAATTGCAGCATGGGTGGCACATGTGATCCTATCTGCCAACTCCAGCGAGCCTGGCTCCAGCTCCAAGAGAAAACTCTGCCAAAATCCCATCACTTCTAGCAGAAAGATCCAGCCTGGAGGAATTCAACGTGCCTGGAGAACTGCTGGGGGAAACCGCAACAAAAAACCTGCAGAGAGCTGAGCTGGCAGAGCCAAGAACACCAACGTGGCTGCCGTCCTTCCCACTGCCCTTTGGAGAAGTCTTTCCTACCTTATCAAACATCATCACCTTGTTTGGAGCATCATTGCAGGAAGCAACGTCCTAGCTGCAAATCAGCTTCTTCATTTTGCTGTCTGCTGGAGCGAAAACATCCAAGTTACAACTCAGGTTTGGAGGAGGGAGAAAGCACTTGCAACAGTTGAACTGGTGGGGGAAAATAATAAGTTTTCAAGTTGCCTGAGAACAGCTGCACACTTTAAAGGGCAAGAATTTGTGTGGGTGAGCCTGCATTGCTCCCCATCCTTGGGCAGGAGGAATTTCAGCAGCTCAGCAGGACCCTGGGGGGGTTGTGTTTGTGTTTGCCTCTCCTCCCATCTCCAGGTAGCAGGTACAGCTCGTCAACCATCTTCTGGAGATGGAAGCAGATGAAATAAATCACACAAACCCTAAGAGCCATGAGGTCACTGCTGGCAGCAGCAGCAGCCACCCTGTGCAGCAGTGATACCACTCTGTGCTGTTGGCCGAAACACCAATGGTGCTGGAGTCAAAGGGAATGGATCCACCAGGCTTTGGCTCAGCCTGCAAAGCACATGGAGTGTGTAGGTGCTTTCTTTTTCTGCCAGGGACAATCCAAGCAAAATTCAACCTCCTTCTTCCTTCAGCTGAAAGAAAGCATCAACAGAAGACAGAAATTCTGGCCTGAAAAGCAGCCAAGCACTGCTGAATACTGGCCCGTGGTCCTTGCAAGGGGGAGGATTACTGAAGTGCCTTTGAAAAGTGCCTTGAGATTGTTCCATCTTATGTCCTCCTAGAACACTGGGATGAAGGGACAGCCAGACTTGGAGCAGGGCCCAGTCTGACCATGAGGTTGCAGTCCTGTACTCCCTGCTGGCTGGGCACTTTGCACCTTTGGAATGCAGCACCAGGACTCCTCCTCACCCTGAGCCCCTCTGGGAATGGAGGGAGCCAGGCTGCTTTGGGAGAGGGAACACAGAGATGCAGCAGTGGGGTGCAGTGGAGGTCCCCCCAGCCCACAAAAGGCATCCTCAAAATGGACCCTGCTAAGTTTGGTGTCCCTGAGAAAAGAAACGCTGGCACTCCCTCTGCTCCTGACACACAGCTTTGGTGTGCAGCAGGTTCTTGAGACCTCCCTTGGCTGGTCCAGCTCCAACACCCCGTGGTATCAGCTATTGCAGGCAAAGATGCAAATCCTCTCCTATTAAATCAAACACCTTTTTGAAAGTTTTAACATAATCTTCTCAAAGGAAAATTTCCATCTTGTCCCCTCCTTTAAAGTTGAGCTTGTGCCCTAAAGCAGGAGGACTTCACCTCAATTCCAACACTCAGAGATGCTCTTAAATCCTTGCTTTGCAGCTCTGGCCACTCCAGTAACTCCCTCTGATAAAGGGAAATCTCTTTGTGGAGAACAGTTCTCCAGTGTGTGCCTGAAAGGCAGCCACATGCTCACATGCTTGACCTGCTTTTCTCACGACCTGAAAGGACCCACAGCTGGCAAAGCCAGCCCACGATGCCAACCCCACAGCCCCATCCTGGGAAGCACCAGCCCCTGCCCAGCTCAGCTGCAGAGAGATGATGGAGAGGGAGCCCACTGTGCCAGGGGGAGGAAAAGAAAAGAACTTTTCCCTTTCTGCACCCAGTTTTGTTTTCCTCGAGGCTGGTGTCCCTCCCCACCCACGCTGCTCACCAAGTGGGCAGAGAAATGGGCATCACCCAAACCCCACAGGGTTTGTGCCTCTGAATGTGCCCAGGGTCACTTTGCTGTGGGATGGTGGCTCCCATGTGGACAGACCTTGACAGCAGTGGTGCTGCTGTGCTCTGCACTCTGAAATACCAGCGGTGGGACCTCTCCCCACCACACTGTGAGAGCTGGGGAAGGGCCTGTTCCATTTGCAGAGCTCTGAGCCAGGGAAACGCCGGCTTGGGCCCATCTGGAAGGAATTATCACGAGAGCTGTTTGTCAGCTGCTTCCACACAGAGGAAAGGTTGGGATTTGACACCATTTGCCTTGCCCAGAACAAAAACCAGATAGGCAAGGAGATTTATTACACACAAATCTCACAGGATTACAACTGCCCCACGGAAGGAAACCTGCCTGAGAGAGTGTTTTCTAACTGGCATGCAAGAACTGAGCAGCCTTGCCAAAATTACCTCGGAGCATGGAAAATGGAGCAGATCCTTGGCTGGATTAAACAATGGCATCAGCAAATGGCTGGTTTGAGAAAGGAGGGGAAAGCAGAGATGAGGGCTCTGACTTAGGGACCACCCAGGAGATGAAAGAGGCTTGAACTGCTGCTGAGCTCTGAAGCCTCAGCTGGTGCCTACATCAAATTTGAAGACTGTGATGATCCCCCAGCTGATCTAGTTGCAAATTACTTCAGTGAGATTTGAGACCTGGGGGAATTGGGATCTGGGATCTCATTCTTCCCTTCACCAAAGATGTGTTTACATGTGAGAAATCATCCCTAGGGATGACCACGTAGTGTTTTCATCGATTTTTAATACCTCTTGTTTACCTGTTTCCAATTTGCAGGAGTCATTTTTTATTTCTTTGCTGCTACATTTTCCACAAAAGCTTTGCTAAAAAAAAATAAAAATAAAAATTGTCTTTGAAACAGATATCGAGCATGTTTTGTTTCCTGACAACCACACGTAGAGATTCAATTTGTATACGCTCCTCGGTGGATATGTCATACTGAGATTGTTCACACATTAACTGACACAGCAGAGCTGGGTGGGAGATATTTTATCTATTCCTGAAGAATTTCAGAGACTAATAAAAACACCAGTGGATCTAAAAGAGACCTTGATGTTTCGTAATGTGTAAGACAAAAGGGTTTCCTATTTAATTAGCCAAAATGTTAGATCAAAAAAGACGCCTTAGATTTTGAAAGGAGTCAGTAGTGAAACTTATAACTATTTTCTTCTCCCAGTTTAAAAAGATTTCAGATAGGGAAAATGAAAAAAATGACTTTTGTCTCACGAATGAGTTGTACCAAACTGAACATTTTCTGCTGGAGGCCAAATCAAAAGCTGTGACCCTGATGCAGCTGCTCTTGCTGAAGCATCACCCCAAACACTCCTCTCCTGACAAAACTGCCTCATTTCCTCTAGAAAATACAGATAATGACCAACTTTCACACACTGTGTATAGACAGAGAGTAAACTTGCACTGCCTATTATCCTGCGTGTAGGGACATAACTCTCCCCTTGATCTCCATTCAAGAGAGAAGGGAAATTCCACTGGTTTAGGAACTTTGTTATTATCTTGAAAGGTAGGGCAGCAACCAGAGAGAGCATCCAGCAAGACAAGACAGGGGAAGGGTTTTGGAGACAGGGCACAGCAGCTGACATGCTTTAGGTCTGTGAAGCTGAGCTGGAGAACTCCCAGCAGCCAACCTTTGATCTGCCCATCAGCATTCCTGCAGTGGGAATTGCAGAGTCAGAAAAACCAACGGAAAAGAAAAAGAAGAGAAGCAATTGTCAAACCCCACGTTCATCCTCATGTTATAAACACAAGGTTTGCCCCAAACACAGATCTGTGAGCAGCGGAAATGTGAGTTAGAGCACGGTGCTGAGGTTGTGGGTTTGACCCCTCTATGGGCTGTTTATTTAAGAGCTGGACTCTGCTCCTGGTGGCTCCATTACAACTCAGAATATTCTGATTCTGAGTCGAATTTGCTGCAGCTGCAGCGTGTGCTGCTCGGGGTGGAGAGGGCAGGTGCCTGATCCCTGCGCCGTGCTGGGGGCACACACGTGCAGGGACAAGCCCATCCCCTCCTATTTCCACACCACCACCCCCAGCCCAGGAATTCTACACTTTAACCAGACCCTCATCACCAGGGCATTGCTCTTATCCCCCCTTAGAGCTGCTGGAGCCTCGGTGCACGCAGGTTTGACACATTCCTCACGCACACGAGAGCGCCCATACCCCCACCACTGCTCCCTCTTGCACTCCCTGCAGTCCCTCACACATCTGCACTTCACAGCCTCATTTCTGCCTTTGCTGAGCTGCATTCCCTGCGAGTTCACCAGCACCAAAACCTCCCTGCTCCTTGCACTCCTCCATCCCCGGCGGGCGAGCAGCAGCAAACCCCGGGTGCCCTCGGGAGCCAGGGATGCTGGAGGGGGCAGGCAGCTGTGAGAGCGAGTGGAAAAGAGGAAAACGCGTGGTTTTGAGGGGAAGCTGAACTGTGGGGTTAACTGGATGATGAATGGTGGCAGGTGGGTGCTTAACCACGTCCTGCTCTGGTCGCTGCCCACGGCGGTGCCGGCGCGGCGGCTCCAGCACAAGGAATGCTGCCTCAGGGCTGCTTAAGCGACGAGTGATGTTATGTATTTAACAGGCAATAGCACCCACCCGTCCTCCCCGTTTATTGCTTATCCTCCCCATTTATTTTCCCCTTGCAGGTGCGTGGCTGGAGAACTGCTCCAGATTTCACCTCGTTGTGGGGAAGGAGGGGCCATCCCCATCCAAGGAGCTGCAGAAACAGCTACCACTCAATAATGAAAAATAACAGGAGAGGGATCCTCCACCAGCACCACCTCTGTGTGCGCCAACAAAGTTTGGGGTGCTCTGTTGGTTTATACCAGCCACGGGTCTACTTTCTGCAGCACAAAATCACTAAAATTGGAAAAGCCTTCTGAGGTCGTTGAGTTAACCCAGCACCACCTGGTTCACCACTAACCCATGTCCCCAGGTGCCACATCCACACCCTTTGGAACACTTGCAGGGATTGGGGAACCCCCCTTACCCAGCCAGACTGTTCCAGTGCCTGACCACCCCTTCTGTGCAGAAATTTTCCCTAATATCCAACCTAAAACCTCCCTTGGCACAACTTGAGGCTATTTTCTTTGGTTCTGTCACTTACTACTTGAGAGAAGAAAGCGACCCCCACCTGGCTTCAATCTCCTTTCAGGCAGTTGTAGAGAGCAATGAGGTCTGCCCTGAGCCTCCTTTTCTCCAGGCTATCACAAAACCGTCAGTGAAAATGTCTGTATTGGGTTCAGACATGAGATAAAACCCACAAGGGACAGAGGCAGAGCTGCTGAAAGGGAAGAGTGATGTCCCATCTGCGCTGCAAATTGAAGATGAAAAGGAAAAAAACCAACTCAGAGGGTCTGATTCTCACTCCAGGTTTAACTGTACATCAAGAGGACTCAATCACTCCTTTTCCTTGGTGAGTCCAGGTATAAACAGCAAATTTTAGTCCTGGAGAAGTCTTTTCATACCCAGAAATGGACACTTTCTTTTTAGCACTGAGACAAGGAGCTGACCCAGTCTCATCCCTCACATCAGCCTCCACCCAACTGTGTCGCAGTTGGACACGAAATAAAGGTGCTTGACTCCAGTCAGAAGGCAGAAGAGAGTCAGAAAATTTTATTTACAACTCATTTAGCCTTTTTATAACATGCTGCACTAAAAAGACACATTATTGGTCTATAGGATTGACACTTCTCTCCATTGGTTAAGTAACAGAAACAACACCTGGGAGAGGGGTTGTTATGGGAAAGGAATATTGTTTACACAAAATAGTTTTGGAACAAGGAAAATTGTTGAAAAGTTTCCCTTGGGGAGAGCTAACAACGCTCAGGCTCAGAAATATCAGGCCCACACAACTGCACCTTGATTCCATGGAAAGGCACAACCCAGCTGCTCCTCCCTCCCTGGGCTTGGAGCATCCCTGGGGACAGCAGCCCCAGGCTGGTCTGTCTGTCCGTCCGTCCTGTGGAGCTGTCTGTCTGTCAGGCAGCACCCAACCTGCTCCCCACTCACACCTTGGAGTGTCAGAGCCCCTCACAGGCAGCTGCACCCAGGATTAGGAACAGCATTGTCCAAACCTTGTACAATTACGTGCAACTGTTTCTGCACTGTGGGAAATCCCTTTTCTGGACCCCACAAAATCCAGGGCCAAGGTTCAAAATGACAAGAGACACTTGCAGCTTTTTCTTCTGGGTTGTTTATTGTTTCCTATCCTGGAATAGGATTTATTGTTTCCTATCCTGCTCACTGCCTGAAGCCCAGGCTGTGCATGCTGGAAAACAGGGATGGCAAAAGGGCCACGAGGTAAAAATCCAAGGCTCCCCAAGAGCATTTGAGCCAAGCAACTCTCAATGCTCACCACACTTACAATTCTATGCCAACAACCACCACCCACTCCAGTCACACAATTTCCACCTCAAATCCACTCCACCAATGTCTCTGTGCCACCTGCACAGCAGAAGATGGAGGAGAATTGGAAGGAGAACAGGGGGCACTGCCCAGAATCCTCCACCCCACCCTCGCTGTCACCCTGTTTTCAGCCTTCTAAACTGGACTCAGAATTTCCTCACACATTCTCGTGTAAACAAAGCAATGCTTTTTGTAAATATCTATCTTGTTTACATTCCTTTCTGCAGGAGGGACAATTGATGGACACTTTCTCAGACCAGTGGAAGTGAAGAGGTTGAACCTCAGTCTTCCAATGTGGTCTCTTTTCTAGAAATCTATATAAACTGAAAGAAAAAGTTAAACTTTCTCTAATTAAAGTCTAATTAAACTCACCCACCCCCACTCCAAAAACCCAAAACCCACAAAGTTTCACTCTGTGACAAACCAAACCACCATCCATCTTAAACCCCTGTTGTCCCTAGTTCATCCACAAGTGCTGGAAGCCCTTCCCACAGACCAAGGTCAGAGGCAAAGCTCTCCTGGGGTCCCAGCCGGGCCCCTGGACCCCCCAGGGCAGCTCGAGGGACCCTCCCCATACCCTGGACTCCAACACTGCACTGCAAATAGAGGCAGCAGTTATGGTCAGGCATTCCTGATTTCCAAAGGACAGTTGTGTGCCCATTACAGCCACGGCAGATGAAGATGGATGAAGGTGAGTTTGGATGCTCCATATGCCTCTGTTTGTGCTGCACTGAGGTCTGGAATATGGGAAACATCACAAGGAGAAAATAGTTACAATTTTTCCCTGAATCTCAGAAAATTTTGCATTTAGCCACAGAGCCAAAAAAAAGAGAAAAACCTGAGGTTTGAGTCTTGCCTGGTTCTACCTCGCCATCACTTTGCTGGGCTGGATCTCAGAACATTTATCAATCAAAATCTCCACGTGGAAAAGGAGTAGGGGCATTCCCATGTTTCAGGGGAACCATCAAAAAATAATCCATGATTAAAAAAGTAAACCTGGGAAAACTCTTAGGATCTTTCTCCAAGGAATGGAGCACCCCCAACAACTTCACCTGGTACAGGATGAGGAGATCCAAACATGGAGCTACCTCAGCATCTGAAATAACATTCCAGAGTCAAAAAGCAAAACACTTTTTTGTGGATATACATGAAATTTTGGCCTGAATTTCAAGGTCATGTGGTAAATTAGCACAAAGACCCCAATGTCCTGAGCATGATCCCTTCCTGCCCTAGGAGGCACAGCCTCCCACAACCATTTGTGCAATTGCCTGATTTCCCAGAGTGACTTACAGATGCTCTTGTAAGCAGATCCAGTCAATATATTTATTTTCCTTTTGATATACAGCTACAATAGGAAGCCATGCATGAAGTTTATTAAACCTGGCTAATTTTCTATCAGTTCTGCAAAATATTGATTCAATGCATTCAGTTTTTTGGCTCAGACTCAACCTGGAAAGAGAATCATTTAAAAACAACACAAAGAAGCATCCAATTCCTCTGAAACAACACTAATCTGAGCCTGCAAAGTGTCCCTGTCCTCATGGGCAGAGCCCTTTGATCGACTGAGCCAAAGACAACTGTGTTATTTAGGAGCCATTTGCAAGCTGGCAGATTAAACAAGGCTTCTTTTTTTTTTTTAAGGGTGGGTGGGGAAGAAGTAACAGCTTTACAGTAGCAGTAAAACATCCAAATGATTTTTTTTTTCCCCTGACAGATTCTTCAGGTTATATGGGAAAGCAGCACAGAAGGATCTGCAGTTCTCCAGCTCCTTGGGGACACCGTGGGGGCAAAACCCCTTTGCTGGAGCAAGAATTTGGTGTAGGGGTGCAGGGCAGGATCCTGACACGCAGGGAAAGCCTGCAGGAGGTACCTCAGGGGTGCCTCAGAGGTGTGTGAGCATCCTCCTCAGGAGAGCACCTTGCAGTGCCTGTCTTGGCCAGACAACACCTCTGGAACCAGTTCTTGCAGATGAATGGTTCTGGAGAGCACAGCTCTGTCCAGCAGGCAAGTCCAAGCCTTAATCCCTTTCTCTCCACCTTTCTCAGAGAATTTAAAATCCCACAATAGTTTGATTTGGAAGGAAACTTAAGGATCATTTAGTTCCAACCCCCTGCCACACGGAGGGAAATTTTACATTTGCATAATAAAATCAGACACAAGGAGTTTTCTACCTTTAATTTTTCGAGCTTAACTGATCTGCACAAACAAACCGTTGTTGTGCCCAAATTATGATGGAAACCAGCAATAAATATAAAGATGCTATCTAAGCCAATATGGCACCGTGTTTTACCACATCAATCTCAGGGAGCCTGCCCTCGGATCCACACATCAGGCCGGCTTTCAGCGACTTCCTTCGGTTCAACCTCAACCTGCTGCTTCCCCTGTGCCGCGGGCTGCCGGAGACCAGCTGCGAAGCATCATTGTACAAGACAGAACATATGCACGAGTAAACAAATTAAGGCCATCTCCAAAACAACAGGCCCCTGGCTTCCTGGAAGAGCTGCAAGAGAAACTTAATCACCAGCAGCGGGTGAAGCGGTGAAGGGGAGGGGATGGACCGCTGCGGAGGATGCTCTCGGCCGGCGGAGGCAGCAGCGGGAGGAGCGCTGGGAGCAGCAGCCCTGCCGGCTCCAGTGCAGCTCCGGATTGCTCAGAGCAGGAGCACACGGCTCCAGTGCAGCTCTGGATTGCTCAGAGCAGGAGCACACAGCTCCAGTGCAGCTCTGGATTGCTCAGAGCAGGAGCACAGAGCTCCAGTGCAGCTCTGGATTGCTCAGAGCAGGAGCACACGGCTCCAATGCAGCTCTGGATTGCTCAGAGCAGGAGCACACAGCTCCAGTGCAGCTCTGGTTTTGCCCAGCACGGAGCTCATTTGGGAAGAAAAACAAGGATCTGAGCTTGGCTCATTCCTGGCCAGTGAGGGCTCAGCCAGAGGCCAGAGTTGGTTCCCTGGCCCTGCTGAGCCTCCCCAGCCCCCTCCCCAGGGGCTCATCCCGAGGATGAACTGGCAGCACTGAAATCAGCTGAGTTCCAAGGCAGGTAAAATGCTCCAGCATCACTTTGAGCCTCCTGCCAGCAGATCTCAGATCTTCCCCAGAGGGAGTGATATGGGAAAAGGAAACAGCAGAAGCCTTTCCCTTCCAGCTGCAGGCAGCTTCACCCTACAGCTGAGGAACCTCCCCTGCTAAAAAATCTCTTTCTCGACCCTACATTCCCAGCCAGAGTGCAGTTGCCCCCTCTGGGGAGCTTATGGCCAGCAGAATTAAACCAAACAAGTTTTGTTGCAAAGTATGATAATCGAGCATTAAAGAAAATCTCTGTTTTTAAAACCCCGTGTGCACGCACCTGGCTGTTTGTTCCTCTCTAGCCTCACATTGTCATCACCAGCTGGATCTCCCTGGTTTTTCTTTTACCCCAAAGACAATCAGACAATCCCTTAGCAGCCCTGGGAGCCCTCTGAGATATCAGAATTCCTCAAGCCAGTCCTTGCAGCCTGACTCCTCACTCAGCATGACAAACTCATCCCATTTTGCCATAAAAAGCTGCTGGAGAAACAACTGGGAGCCCCAGCTCCTCCTTACGCCAGGCCCCAGTCTCAGAGCAGAGTCTGGCACTGAAGTCTAACACAAATCCCCTGGTGTGATAACAGGCAGTCAGGGCATCTGACAGCTAAGAGAGAAGTATTTAAAATAACTGGCTGATTTAAGACAAGTGTCTCCTTAATCCTAAGCAGTTAGAAGTTGTTTTATGCCCTGGATGACAAAGGTTTGTATAGCTAGTTTATCATATGTTTAAAGCTGCCTTAATGTAACAGCAGAGGGTCTGCTATTCATCTCAGGCAAAGCAGGGGGAAAGCTGCACTCAGACGGCTCTGGGGAGAAATGAGGAATAACCAAGAGCTTCTCATTGCACAACCTAAGCTCCACCAGAAGCACGTGAGAAGAAAAGAGTGTCCTCCTAAGCTGTTGGAAGTTCTTTGCTTTGTCCTCTTTGTAGTTCACTCTCCAGCTGGAAATGCTCATTTTTGGGATGGAAATGTGGAGAAACCTGAGTCTGCAGGACCAGCAGCAGTGGGATCACTGCAGAGGGGGAAAGAAAAAGAGGATTCCTAAGGGCTGTACTGGCCCTGGTCACACCTGAGCAGCAGGATGTGTCAGGAACCCGGGAAAGAGCTGCACATGCAGAGTTGCCTTCACAAGATGGATCTGACACACCACTGAGCCAAGCTGAGATCCAGGTCGGATTTTGGCTCCCCAATCCAGCAAATTTCAAATCTGGGCTTTTGCTGGGCTCTCATCGCTCATCAGAAGGGGATTGCTGGAGTTAAACTCCTTGTTGCAAAGCAGAGATTCCATTTTCCTCTGGTCTTAAGCAGCTTCAATCCATCTCTCTGCATTACAGAGCTTGTGCTGATTGTTCTGCTGTAGTGAGTAATAACAACTTGTACTTTGCAGATTCCCCCAGGGACCCAGGCTGCTGGATCTGCCACACCAGTGGCTCCACAGGGCAGGCACACATCTGCCCAGGGACCCCAGAGAGGGAGGGGCTGCAGGAACAACACACCAAGAATTTGGGTAGGAAGGTGTCAAGAATGAGGAGTGTGGCTGATGGCCATGGGGGAAATTGGGGTGCCCAGTCCTGTGGGGTGTGAACATCACAGCAAGGTGGACACAGAGAGAGTAGAGGGGGGATATTAGGAATTTTTTCCCTCCCAAAAGCTTCACAGACAGGTTTTCTCCAAAGGAATCCATTACTAGCTCACTTTTACCACAAGACCTGGGTTGATGAAGTAAGTACCAATCTTTACACATTTTTTACAAGCAGATAATTAAAAAGAGAAAAAAACAAACAAACAAACCCAACCCAAACCCTGCTAAACAGAGATGGCTTTGCTTTATGTCCAAGCTTTGCAAGGCATTTTGCCAAAAACTAGAAAAGATATTATTTCCAGCACCAATATTTAATAAAGATGTCATCTTCTATTGCAAGGCCAACAGCTGGAACTGGAATCCATTTCCAGACGTGGGCACGAACTTGCAATGGCCCAGATTTGCTCAACTGCCTTTTTTAATTGTGGGCATTAGCAGATTATGGGTCCTTTTGCAGCAGGTCCATAAACACTGCTTTGTAATCTCCTGTATGCATTAGGGTCCAGATTATCATGCTTGTAGTTGATAATAACAGAGAAGAGATTGCCTGGACCCCTGGGAAATCCAGGCAAGGCACCTGGCAGAGTTCAGGTGCCCAGCCACGTGCAGGGGACGGTGCACAGGGCAGAGCACTGCCCACCCCTTGCCCGTGGTGACCAGCACTGAGGCACAAACATCTCCGTTTCTCTTCCTCCCAGCTCACATTTTGGGTGGAGGCTCTGATTGCTTCAGCTTCCTATTCTGTGAAGATGTGGGTTATCCTTCTCTTTCATCCTAGATGAAAGGAGGTGGTTACATGCACCAGATTCCAAATCGGCTCCTAGCAAAAAATAATAATAAAAAAATAATAAAAAATCATTAGTAGGGTGCAGGTCTGCCTTCCAGCCAGCTCACTGCCGAGCTGGGGACTTGCTCAGTCAGCAGCAGGGAGGAAACGTGTCCCACATATCTTTCCAGAGCAACTGGAAGCACTGGAAGCACAAAGTTTTCAGTGGAAGGTCACTAGATGGCCCCAGATCTTCCTCTGCTGCAGCCACCAGTACTGCAGCTCTGGGAGCCTGGGCTTCCCTCATCCTACAGCCTGACCCCAAAGAAGCAGCGTGTCCTGGTGAGAAGGGCACCCATGAGAACCAGGGATACTTGCCAAGATGTCTTGAGCAGAGCACTCATCCCTGATGGCTTTTTCTGCTCCTGGCCTTTGGCTGTTGAGGGCAGAAGAGCCTGATGTGTGTCTGGGCAGTGCCAGGGCCAGAGAGACACTGGCCTGACACAGATAAAGGAGCAGAACTCTGATTATGTACAAACTCACATCATCCCACTGCCAGGCTGCTGCAAAACCCTCAGAGGGGAAAAAGCCATCTACACTTATCCCTCGAGTTAAATCCCTGCTGGATCTGGGGCCTGGAGGGCCTGTTTTGTTGGAGCTGTAACGATGTCCACACAGGTCAGGCTCCTCTGTGTCTCTGTTTCAGTTTAAGCTGTTTGGGCAGGACCAGAATTAGATTCTGTGAGCAGTTACACGGGGCTAAATCACCACTAAATTCCTCTGGATTGAGCAGATGCTTCTGTGGAGAGCATGCCAAAGGAAGAGCTGGTTTTTTACCCCAGCTCCTGCACTGAGTGATGCCCCCAAAGAAGAGGCACAAAGGTGCAGGGGGACTTTGGGAGGGGTGGGGTAAGTGATCAGTTAATAGAGGTAAATGATCTTTTCCTTTCTCCTGGCTCGGATCTTTGTTCAAGTGGTGAAATGGGACCCGTTCCCTGTAATTGCTCTGCTCTTGCACACAACTGCTGTCTCCCACGTGTGGCTTGTTGACATTTAAATAAATTGCAATTATTCCGACAAAGTAGATTGCAGGGACTCCAGAGAAAATGGGTCAAAAATACGTCCAGGAGCATCTGCAATGTATTTAACACATGATTATAACAGGGCAGGGTGAGGAGGAGAGTAGGAGCAGGAGCAGCCCAGCACAGCCCCACACCATGGGGGATCCTTGGCTGAACCTCAGCCAGCAGGAGCCAAAACCTCCCAGCCCTGGGGTGGAGGAGACAGAATTGGTGCAAAAAGAGAACCCAGAAGGGATGGGAGCAACCAGGGCACCACTTGCACTCTTTGAGTGAAGACCATCTGGGCCAAAGTCTTCAGCTCTCTTCTCCTTCCTTTGCAAGAGCATTCAGGGCTTTCAGAGGAGGCTGAGGGCTGTGAGTCCCCTGGGAGATGGGAGCCCTGCTGGCCACCCAGACTCCAGCTTTTCCTCTTTCTTCACTCCCTGGAGCCTTCTCTGTACCCCATTCCCTTCTTTCTTGCCCTCCAATCTCTTGGAGAGGATTTGTCCTTTTGCCCACATCAATCTGAGTTCCTGAGATCCAGGCTGCAAACACTGGATTTCTGCTTCCATCCGAGGGGTTTCATAAGCAACACAGGGTGGCTGCTCCCTGCTGCCTTGCCAGTTGTAGGATATAAGAGGTTGTGTACAACAGGTTCCTTGATCCCACATCTGTCACAGCTCCTTGTCCAGCCCCAAAGACAGACCTGCCCCTCGTGTAGGTCACTGACAGTCCAGAAAATTAGATCTGAGCACAGAAATAGAGTGCAAGTAAAGAGGCAAAGAATTTAGAAAACACAGCAGAAAGGTGGAAACCATCACAAGAAGAACAAGAACAACTCAGAAATGCACCATCAAACAGGTTTCCAAGTGTACCCCCACTCTCTTCCTTCTCTAACTCCACTGGAAAGCCATTACCTTCCCCCCACACCACAAACCTCTTCCTTGTTTTGTTTCCCAATACATCAAAATGTCTCCCTGCAAGTGTAAAACTCTTTAGATGAGGGGAAAATAAAATCGATTTGAAATCACAGCTGCTGGGACTCTCTGGCACACGCACACACACTGTCTGCTGACATTTTCTGTAGCTCTTTTCCCAGTGAAATCTGTCTCAAGCAGAGCCCAAGGGGGCCAGTAACAAATCAGTTGCCTGGTACACAAGTGATTTTTTTGAACTACAGGTCCAACACAACTGCACTGGAAACCACAGCTTTAGTCTCACATGGATCATTAAACAAAAAGGGCTGTTTGTTAAAAGGTACAGGTTTTTAGGGATTTGTGGTTCTGAACCAACCTGGGTTCATTGCATATTCAGTCCTGGTTTGTTCTGACAAGAAGTAGAGCTACTGCGTTCCCACCAGACTGGCATTCCTCTGGGCACTGAGCAGTCACCATCTGAGTTGGGAATTGCCTGAAAGATGGGAGCTTCTGCTGTCAAACACTCTGTGAGGGAGGGACAACACTGGTGCCTTATGCTTTCCCCTCCTTTTTCAGCTTTCTTCACCATCACCAGAATTTTAAAGTCAGTTTTTATAGACAGAAGCGAAAGTCTTTTCAGCCATTTGATTTCCAGCAGCTGAAGTTTCAAAGTAAGGTGAAAATCTCCAATACAAAAGTTGGAGTCCCTCCCAAGATCACCTACCACCCACTCCTGCTGTGGTGATCCAGGAGTCCAGCAGCTCAGCTCAGCAAATCCCAACATTCCTCCCCTCCAGCCAGTGGAGCTGCTCTCTGGAAGTTTGGGAAATGGCAGAGTGAGGTCACACAGCCAAAAAGAGACTTTCAGCTCCTGCCATTTGAGTGACAGTCACCAAGTGACTTACTCTGAATGACAGAAGCCAGAGGGAGATGAAATGAGAAGCTGTGTGCATGGAAGGGGAGGAGTTCAGGCAGGTTGTTAATGTTCCATGACCCAGCCTTGGGACAGAGTCAGTGGGTGATGCCACAGGCCTGCAGACACAAGAAGTGTTGCTTAGCAGCAAAAGACAAGAGAAGTGACAAGTTTGTTCTGTCCTGGGAACCTCCAAAGCTGCTTCTAGGGCAGAAACAGGTTCTGATTCCATCCTGCTGTGGCTCCAAGTCCTGGCATGGTGGTAATACCCAGGTGGAAGAGTGTCTCTATGATTCTCTCTCTCACAGTTTTCCTTTGGGATAATCCTGGAAATCTGGATTCAGAGCTACCCAAGTGCACTCAGCATGGATGTTCAGCTCCAGCTTGCAAAGAACTTCACAATGTGAGGAAGGGACATACATCAGACCCCTGAAACCCTGTGTGAGTTCTTGTCAAGGCAATGCTAAAATGCTGCAGGAAACTTCCACAACAGCAGATTTCAGGGACATGTCCAACATCATCATTGCCATGACCCCAATGGAAAGCTTAAGGTGGTACAAGAGAGGCTTGCAAGACAAAGCTGCACATTTGTGGGCAGGGAGACAAATTCAGGATGGTGGGGTCTGCAGGGATCCCTGGGGGATCCTGCTTTCTTCCCACACTTCCCAGGGCCTGCAGTGACACCTGGCCCCACATCCAGCCTGGGAAGAAGGAATATCCTTTTCTGATTTTGTGAAATTTTCAGCCTGATTCTTCTGTGAGAGAAAGAATGCTCTCAAGAACAGTAACATGTAATCAAATCTTCTATCTTTTATAAACACTTCTAAGTTTCTCATAAAAATTCTCTGACAGATGTTGTTTCTATTGTTTAACTGATGAAGAGAAGTGTTATCTTTTTTAACCAATGATATGGTTCCTTAGAGCAACATGTTATAAAAAGGGCTGTGTAAAAAATAAAATGGCCTTCTGAATTTTCTTCTACCTGGAGTCAAGCTCTTCCTTTCTGAAGCCCCTGGGGAACCCCTCAGGGTAAGGTCAACTCCTGCCAGAGCAGATGAGGAGGAACAGGACTGTGAAGAAGATGCCTGGAGAAAACAGCTTGAAGAGGCATCATCTTCCTCTTCATCATATCCAAGCACAGGGGAAGGGTTTGACTGACTGGGGGTGGCACCTTTTGAGCAGTGACACAGATATATTATCACTAAACCAAAGGAAGTCTTTGCTGTGCTTCCTTCAGTCCTACTTTTTTTGGGAAGTAATTAACACTGCAGATTTGGATCCCCTCCCCTGGTCCCTGCAAGGAAAGAAAAGCATGAAATCTCAGCTGGAAATACCAAAAACTCCTTGAGCCAGACCAAGGGGGGGGGAAGCAAAAAAAAAAAAAAAAAAAAAGGGAAGGAATCAGGAAAAAAAAAAAAAAAAAAAAAAAAAAAAAAAAAGGGAAGGAATCAGGAATTAAAAACATTTGGTATGGGAGTTGCTAGAATGCTTCCTCAATTCCCTCCCAAAATACACATGCATGGACACACAACACACAAATTAACTGCATCTTGCTTTTTAGTGTCACCTAAGGGCAGTTCCCCCTAATCCATGAGACCTGTGAGGTGTTGCAGCTGTCAGGAATGATTTCCCAGCCTGAAAAGTAGAGAGAGGGGAAAAAATATGGGGAAAAATATGAAACAATTCCCAGCAATTCCTCCCTCTCCCAGCACAAACTGAGCCCCAAAGCCCCCAGCACACAGAGGGACAGCCCGTGGCAGTCAGGGTAGCTCAGTGCAGTCCCCTGCAAAGGAGAGCACAGCTTTTAACTGCAGCAGCAGCAGCAAAACCTCACTGCAAACACTGAGGGCACTTTTCACACTATCTCCTCAGACAGGAGGTGATGCCAGCGGGAGGCAGAGGTCTCTACAGCAGGATTCGCTTTGTGGAGCTGGGGAGATGGAAAAAAAAAAAGAATGAAATGCTTCTGAGCGTGGCATAATTGGCTGCCTTTGCCTGCTGGCTGGCAATCTCCCCGCTCACAGAGGCTGCTGTGACAGGTACATGGAACCTCCTGCTACCCAGGTTGTTCCAGGTCATTATCCAAATATGCCTAAGCACCTTAAGGGGAGCTGGATTTATGTACTAACATGATGCAAACAGATCTTCATCTTTTCTCTAGACACACCAGGTACAGGAGTCTTGTTTGGGCAGGCTCTGGAAGCATTTCCAGTCCTGCTCGAAGCCAGAGCACGAGCTGCAGGAAGCCCTGGCTCCCTGGGCTGGCTCGTGTGGCTCCAACACCCACTGGGGATGGGGCAGGCAGCCAAATCCCAAACTGCATATGGGGATACAGAGCTGGAAACGCTCACAAAACCACTATTAGCATTTAATCTCTTATAAAAGGCACAAACCGTCTTTAGTAAATGCCAAAAATTAAGAAAATGAGCAGCTCTAACATACTTTGACCAAGACATCAAACCTGCACAGCTGTACCAAGGCTGAACTCCCATATCAAAGGCTCTTCTTAAAACACATTTCTCCTGGGCACCATCCAAGGGGTGGGCTGTCTTCAGATCACTTTTGGACCACGCAACCAGATGACACAAATACGGCCATCTAGTAAGATCCTTGCCTTGGATTATTTCCTTTTTCAGTGGTTACATTAGTACTCAAAAGGCCAAGAGTTCAGAAAAATATAGTTTGAAAATACCATCCTGAAAAACTGAGAAGAGAGATCTCTGCAACACAGAAATCTTTGTGGCTTCTGAAAATAACAGCACCCAAGTTATTCGGGCTTGGAAAAGATACAAGAATACATGCACTGGCCCTTGACAAAGTGGACCTGAATCCATCATTTCTGGCCCTAGGCAATCCAGACAGCTTCAGGTGGGAGGAAGAGAAGAAAATGTAGTTTTAGATTTTTTTCTTTTTTTCTGGCAGTGGAGAAGTTTCAAACCAATTTCTCCTGGAATGAAACATGACAGCATTTCCAAGGGCTTGATGGAAACAAGTCTTTCTGCAAGTCCTCAGACTGAGCTCTTTCATTTCATTTGTGGAACAAATGGGGAAAAATGACTTTTAAGTCAGTTCACAAGAAAACTGCCATCTTCTGCAGGGTGTGCAGCCTCCTGGGAGCCATGAATCACTTCCAGTGCAGCACAAGGCCTCTCCAGGCACCTGAGAAGGCAGAGGCTGTTGTCTCCTCCTGAGGAAGCAGGCAGGTCCTTTGGATGGTGATTAGTGGCAGGAAGCTCATTTAGTGCTTTTAATTGCCTTCTGGAGGTGACAGCAGCTTAGGAGAGTACAGGACTGGCTTAGCTAAGCTGCACAAGCATCATCTTCATCCACTGCTGAGCATCTGGAGCTGACCTGGAATCCTCTCTGAGTGCATGGCCCCACTGAGACAGGCAAGAGCAGAGGGCAGGGATGGAAGGAAAGGTGCTGGTGGCACTCCCAGCCACCTCAGCACCCTCTCCCTGCCCTCATTCTCCCTTCCCAGGGTTAAGAAAGCTGCTGCAGACACACAGGGAGGAGGCTGAAAAGAGCCAAAAGAGCAGAGAGAGTGAGTTCTGTGTGCTGGTGGCACGAGGGGCCAGAGCTGCTGCTGCCTCCCACTGCAAGTGTCTCACATCTGAGGATGAAGGAGAAGTGGTTGGACAAGACCCCTGAGCCAGACCTTGAGGTGGAGAGCCACCTTAAGACCACCAAGAATGATGATGACACAAAAAGCCAGGGTGTCATCCAGCTGCAGAGTGCTGGGCGGGAGAGGAGAGTCCTGGGGGAAATTCTCCAGGCTGTTATGCATGAGGTGAGATGAGTTGATCCCAGTGTCCTTAATATCTGTGAATTTCTTTCCATCTTCACAAGCAGCATATGCTCGAGATGGGCTGAAATTTTACTGAAATGGGTCAGTAGAAAAATAGATCCTTCTTACAACACAACGCTGCAGTGCCTTAATTTAAAAAGGAGCAACGAAAAAGGGAACAGAATCTGGGTAAGGGAGAAACCCTTTGCTGCATTTAATATTATCAAAGCTGAAATGTGAAATGTGTGCCACAGTGAGCCTGACCTCCAGCCCTACAGCTGTCAGACCCACAGCCCTCCATCAGCACAGCTTATTGCCAGGGTGGGACAGAGCCCTCACATCTGCATGAGGATTATTGAATTCTCTGGAGGCAGCACAATCCAGGCATTTAAAATAAACCACAGCAGACAATACATGAGAGGGGAAAAGGGGAACAAGGTGCTGCTGAGGCAGGGCTGTTGATGTGAGAACAGTGATGGAGCTGGATATCCTACATCCCAGATATCCTACAGCACCTCAGGGATGTGTCTGTCCCAGTTTGCTTGGCAACCAGGAGGGAAGCTGGGGGAAGTTAGGGCAGGTTAAGGAACAGATGAGGTCTGGAAAAGGCCCTGCTGAGAAGTGACACAGGCAAATCTTCCAGAAGGATTCATGGCTTCTGCAGAAATGATGCAATGGCAGTGAGTTAATTGTCACCAAATCTCCCAGAAAAGCAAGAGATGAGAAGACAGCAGCTACTGGGAAAGGAGCCCTGGTTTTTCTATGTCCCAGAGCTCAAGCAGAAGGGAAATGGTATATGCAGAGCTTCAAATTTATGCCAAAAAACCCACAAAAACCTTGAAATATTCGATACAAGCCCTGTGCAGAAAATTAACTGGGAGTGGTGGGGAAAGTGAATGCAGCCTCATGGGCTCAGCCAGTTTGGAGCAGCCAAAGCCCTCATGAACTCACCACAGCCCTGGTGAGGAAAGAGCCAAGGCTGCTCCACACACATATTTTTGATCAGGGCACCAGTGGAAGCACCAGTAGAGTCCATGTGGAACCTCCTCTGAAAGTTCTGCCTCAGGGGAACACCCCAACACTGCTGAACTGAGCTGCCAGGAGCCCTTCCCTCCTTTTAGGAAGTTCCTACCCCATAAACCAAGCTCCACTGCACCCACTCTATTAAGCAATAACCAGGTTCCAGCGTGGCCTCAAAGGATGACTTACAGACCTCATTTATCAGGCAGTTCTTTGCAGTTTCCTGCACATTTTATTGCAGGCTTTTCCTGCACAAACATGGTTCAGTTTATTGCTGGGAGAGTCACCAGACTGTGACCCAGAGGGGAGCAGCTGCTGATCCAGCACTGGGAGCTGTTGACTCCACCACCAGAACACCAAGGTGAATTTAATTGTCACCTTATTTAATTTACAGCTCACCAGGAGCAATTAGGGTGGCCGACTGCCCCATGTACAGCCTGTCCACTGGAGACATTTTCCTCCTTGCAGAGAACCAGCACTAAGCCTTGACAACAAGACATAAAAACTACTTTGAGTGTCGTCATGAGATTTGAATGATCTATAGATCCTGAGCAGGCCAAAGGTAGGAATTTCAACCTTGAGCACTCAGGTTTAATATTGACTGTAATTAAAAGGAGAGAGCCAACTTCCCTGCAGCACAACCCCACTGACATTGATAGCATCACAGCAGCAGAGAGCCTTACCTTTGATCTCCAAAATCCATCTTGGATGGAGATGAAGGACAGAATATCCCTGCCCATGGGGCCAGAAACCTCTGCTCTCCAAAGGTTGCAGCGTGCATGGAAACCTTCCTTCCTTCCCTCCTTGGGCCTGGCCCCACACAATCCCATTGCAGGAGGTTTTATTCTTGCACGGCAGACACCATCTCCATTTCACCTGAAGGAGCTTCCTCAAGAGATGTCCAAGCCCAGCAGAGGTGAACAGGCCCCTGCTCCCCTCACAGAGGGATGGGGCTGATGCCATGGGCTTCAGGGAGCTTTGGGCACAAGCAGCTTCACCACTCAGCTCCCTGTTCCTCCTCAAACATCTGTAGGGACAGTCTTGGCCCTTTATAACTCTCAGACCTTCTCTCATCCAGTTTGTTTCTCAGCCTCTTCCTTTTCCAGGTCAGGTTTTCCCACCCCAAGTTCTGACACCTGCTTTTCCCTCTCGTTTCCATTGCCCTTTTTAACTTCTTGTCCACACCTCACAATGCTCCCCTTTCTCTCCTGCTCACAGAGAAATTCGTGGGGCCCTTACCAACCCCAGCCAGCCCTGAACTTGCTCTCAGGCACAGCCAAGCAGGAGCCCAGCTCTCTGGGGTAATCTACAGAGCACGGCTGGTGATTAGTCCTGCAGCAGAACAATCAACACAGTCTCTGTAATGCAGTAAGATGGATTGAAGCTACTTAAGAATACAAGGAAATGGGATCAGTGCTTTGAAAGAAAAGTAGCCTGACTCACCCAATCCTCTGTACCACGGCAGCCCTGAGCTCACACGCAGCCTTTGATGCGAGGCTGGGGCTGAGCAGCCCATGCTGGGAGCACCAACACCTTATCCCAGTGGAAATATGTGATGTGCCCATGCTGAGGTAAAAGGAGCAGCTGTGTTGCTCTTATTCCTTTCTTGTTACCAGCAGAGATCACACTCTTGCTCCGTGTCTGGTTTTGCACCAGAACAATTCTGTTCTTCGGTGCTTTTCCCTTTCAAATGTTCTGGGGAAATAAAGACCCAGCTCTTTCCATCATCTCTGCACCAAAACCTGAGCAGACTGCAAAGTCCCAGAGGCTTCGAGCTACCTGCTCTCCCACTTAATCACAAAGATTGATTCCACACCTCCCTTAAAGAGATGAGGCGTGAACAGGTACAAGACTCCTTCCCTGACCCAAAAACATTCTTTCTCCACAAATCTCTCCACTGCTTTCTTGAAATCAGCAGAGACACTACTCCAAAAACTTAAGGAATGATCTGTCAACAAGGTAAAAAGTCTCCCCTGTGCCAGATCCCACAAGCCCCAGTAAGTCTGGGAAGGAAGGAATGTTGGTATAGCTGGCCTGGCACCCGAGGTGTTGGGAAGTATCCTCCACAGAGGCATCTCCTGCCTGAAAAGCCTGTGACAGTGCTCCTAAAGAAAGAAAAAATACATTGAATGTTGTCCTTTACTGACTCAAGAGTCTTTTTCTCTCCCAGAAATCAGGGGCTGTGAATGCTTCTGTGGAGAAACCCAAGAGTCTGGCAGAAGGAACAGAGAAAAATCCAGGGACACCAAAGCAGGGGAAGTCTCCACTTTATGGGTAGGGAACTGAGGTGCTTGGAGACAGGGGCACATCCAAGGCTCCCTATTTACCCATTCCACAAAGCATCTCCTTATTACTCTTGTTTATTGACTAAGTGTAAACTACTGTAGCAGTTCAAGGATGGAGATCTGAGTGGATTTTTTTCTGACCTCTGTGCCCCTCTGCCACAAGGCTGGAGGAAAGAGGGGAAAAACCTGACCTGGTCCTGACTGCTCTAATTAACTGGAATCCTTGATTGATTTTGATATGTAGCTCTGACCTCATTCATCAGCACAACATTTACCCAGATAAGGAGAGGAGCTGTGCTTCAACCCAGCCCACCCTGAGCAGCACAGAGCTGGTCCTGCAGGAGCAGTGCCTTTAGCACCTCCCTTCATATGAAGAGACCTCAGCATCTTTCCCATTCTAACCCCTCAATATTTCAGACCCTCTAAGGAAAATCCTTCACCCCCTATCAAAGATAATCCCTAAGGGCTCAGCCTTGTTAAATTTCAAGTTTGGGGCTGCAGGAAGCCCTGGTCCCATCAGAACCAGGGACAGAAGCAGAGATTACAGGGGGCAGGTCCCTCAGCTCACCTGTTGTAGGACTGGGTGTGCAGTTCCTGTAAGGAAGCTCCAAAGGCCAGCAGGGAGCCACATGGAAGGTCAGTAGGTAGAAATCAAACAGGGAGGCTGGAGGTAGGATAAAACAGAGCTTAAGATGGAGATTTTGATTCAGAAAAGGAAGGGGGAGCCTCAGTAGAGCCCTGCAGTCCAAAGGAAGAGGCCCCAAGAATTTTGCCCATTGGATTTGAAAACCCTTTCAGCTGTCAGTTTGATTTTGCTCTCCTTCAAGCATGTGATGGAGAGAGAAAATGAATGCAAGAAAAGAGATACTGTTGATTTAATTGGCCATATTTGTCACTGGAGCAAGAAAAATAACCCCAGCAACAGCCCTAGCTGAGTGACATGCATTTAATTAGTATTTGAGAGGCATTTGCTTTGGCCAATGAAATAAATATATTAAATCTTCATCTCGACCTGACCTTTCCAGGAAAGCTCTGGTCTAACCAGCACTGCCCAGTGCTGCTGACACCTACGAGGCCTTTGGTCAGAGGTTTCCAGCTCCCACTGAACCTTCCTCAAATCCTTCCTGGTGTGGATTATTTAGGACAGAGCCCTGGAAGTGCTTGGCCTCAAGCCAGTGGTGCAACGGCAGAACCAGACAGACTCGGTGGGGTCCAGTGTCTGCCTCATTGCTGGGATTCCCACTGCAGGAACAAGTGATCCATGGAACAAATTCCGTGGAATTAGAGCAGTGACATGCTCAAGGAACAACACTGTACAAATATTTGTTCAGGTCTTTAAAAGGGCCTTTGAAAGATGCAAAGCAAATAATGTTTCTGCAGCCACCGTCAGCCCTGGCAGGGTGGCAGGAGGACAAAGCCATCCATCAGCACCTGAGCTCATCCTCTGACAGCAGGCACACATTTTTCCACGCCTCTCTGGGGCAGGATTTGTGAGGCTTTGATGGCAGAGTGTCCCTTTGCAGCATAAGGTCAAGCCATCCATTTCCTCCTTCCCAAGGCCTCGGGATGACCCAGTTGTAATTCCCTCAACTTCACCAGAAAGATTTTGGCACTGTTGCCTCTCTTCTCTTTTTAAAGTCCCTTCCCACAGCATGAGGAGACACCTGGCATAACTGTTCTGCCTGGAAATCCATCCTGGGGTTGTTTTATCTCTATTAGTCCTCGCCAGCAGATGACAGGGGAGCACGAACAGAGACAGCGTGGGATGAGACATTCACCCAGCTGCTAGTTCAAAGGCAACTCATCATTTATAACACTCCCAGCTATTCCAGCTCTACCTACATGTTCTCACTTAAAAGAAAGAAAGAGGAGCAAGCCATTTCTAGTTCTGGATATTTAATTTTCACGGAAATGTTGTTTATTTTGGTGCCTTTGTTCTCGGGCTGCATGGTTTCCCCAGCTCCACAGGGCATTTCTGTTCCAGGTTGTGCTGTAACCCCTCAGCACCCACCAGTGTGACAGTGACAGAGCAGGAGCAGCCAGCAAAGGGAGAGAAGGAGAGGAGAGGAACCTCTTTGGGTACCCCTTGACCCACCCAGGGGCTGTGTGGCCCTGCTGTGCTCCACGTGTGGACCCTGTCATTGACAAGTGAGCCTCTGCTCCCCTGCACTGGGAATGAGTTCAAATCCAATATTGACTCAATTTACTAAAAGGTTTTCTCTCCGTTGTGCCAGGGGGGCCAGCCCACGCACACCTCACTGAGATGAGACACCCCCCCACCTCAAAGCCCAAGCCTCAGCCAGCCCAGGGCCTCTGCAGCTTCTGGGGACCAGAGGAAAGTGGAGGAGAAGCTGCTCTGCTGAACACCTCCACCAGTGTCACAGCCTGCAGGTGACACCCAGCCTGAGCCTCCCCTGAGCCTTTGGAAACAACTCCAACACGCCCAGGTTAAAGCAGATTTCCTCCACACACTCACTCCCAGCAGATTTCCTCCACACACTCACTCCCAGGCCCCGAGGAGGTCAGGGAAGAATTGAAAGTGGCCCTCACATCTCCCACCTGCAGCGATGCTGGGGGGTCTCTACAGCCTGGGAAGCCTGGACAGGACTCCTGGCCTTGCTGCAGCCCCCAGCAGCTGATGTAGGGTGCTTAAAGGAGCAGCACAGACGAGGCATTGCCACCCTGAGGCACCCCTCCTGCTGTGCAAAGGGGAGCCCAGAAGAGTCCCTGGGAGTTACAAACCTCTCTGAAAATAACTCGGGCACGTTTCCAGCCCATCACTAGGACGACACAGAACCAACTCATCCCCAGAGACTGCAAATGGTCTGATCCAAATTCCACTGAAGTCCACAGCAAGGCTCATTACCTCCATCTGGCATTAGCTCTGGCTCTTTGCTCACGAGAGCTCCGGGAAGGAACTCCCTCTCCAAGGAGCTCCAGCACAATCAACTGGGGAAGCATTTCTCCCATCCCAAAGCTGGGAAAAGCCCCAGACCCCTCCCCACCCAACGTGGGCACATCGGCACCGTCCCAGCCTTTCAGGCTGGGCCCAATAGAGGGCAACAATATCACACGAACTGCTTCATTAGACTAATTGTGAGCAGCCCAGGTGAGAACCACTGTCCACCTTCCTCCAGCGTGGCTTTATCCCTCCACGCAGAGGCAGCCCAGGGCTCCAGACACGATGGAGCATGGTCAGGAAGAACTGCTCCAGAACGTTTGAGTTTTGAATGTCTTTCAGCCAGTTGTGTCGATTCGCCCCCAAATGTGGGACCCTGCAAATCTACTGACCCCCCACTATCCTCTCTTGGGTCCCACGAGACCCCACTCAGAGCTTGTCCTTCACCTTTCCAGGCTTTGCCTCCCTCTCCCCACCTCCAGCTTATGGCAGCAATAACAAGATGCTCTCCATGTAGCACCATAACCTTCTGCCAGGCTGTTTTGCATAAAGACATCTTAAACACCAGCAAACATTTAATTAACACTCCTGCTCGCCAGAGGTCTGCCCACAACCCCATCACTGCACTGGCAGGGACATTTCCCCCCCTCTACAAGCCAGTTCTGACCCCTCCAAGCAGAGGAATCCTTGGGAGCAAAGCTGGGGAGGCAGCATCCCCTTCACCCCAGGGAATCACCCAGTGCTGTGCCTGCTGCAGCTTCCCCAGCTCTGCATCCAGGCACGTCATCCTAACGAGTCTGTGTAATCCTATTGCTCACAGGGAACATATTCCAGGCTGGCAAGCAAGGGATGCCCGTGGGATGCTTGGCAGCAGGCGTGGACTCAGAGCAGCTCAGCTAACACAGCTGCACACTGCTGGGCTCTGCACTGCAGCAGGCCCAGCAAAACAGACTTTGGGGGGGAGCAGCCCAAGAAGCAGAGCTCTGAGTTGTCTCCCACCAGCTGAGCTGCAGGAACCTCCAGTGCTCTGGTACAGGGAAATGGATGTAAGGTAATGACTGCTGTGGGATGTTCAGTAATGTTTTATGTTGCATCCAGAGCAGGCAGGGAGCTTGCAGCAGCCAGGCACAGAACTGCCCATCCTGGGCTGACCTGACTGGGTGCTGTGGGTCTGATTTTCTGAATTTGTGAAGTTTTCAGCTCGATTAGTGGCTGATTCTTCTGTGAGAGAAGGACTCCTTTCAAGGACAGTGAAAAATAAAGAAGTTTTTTATCTTTCATAAACACTTCCAGGTCTCTCATAATAATTCTCTCACAGATGTTGTTTCTATTATTTAACCAAAGAGGAGAAGTGCTGTCTTTTCTAACCAATTATATGGTTCTTTAGCACAGCATGTTATAAAAAGGGGCTGTATGAAAAATAAAGAAGCCTTCTGAATTTCTTTCTACTTGGAGTCAAGCTCTTCCTTTCGTGTCCAGGGTGCAACCACCACTCCAGCTCCTGTGACAAGAAGGTGGAAGTAGAAGTGTAGACAACTTCTGGGAGGTGGGATTTCACCCTCACTCCCATCTGGGAGTCCAGAGAAGCTTCACACTGACATCAGCAGAGTCAAGGCTTCACCCTTTCCCCTGCCAGGGCTAACTCAGCCCTCTCTGCATTTGGTCACAGTGTGGGTGGCACCCATGTCTGTCAGTGTGTCACACAGCACACATCTCCTGTCAGCTGGGCCTGAGGAAGGTGGTGGAAGCAGCAGAGCTGGAGAAGCTGGGATTTCACGTGGGTTGGCATCAGAGCCTCAGCCCCAGCATCCCCTGTGGGTTCCGTGGAGCAGGCTCAGACAGGCAGCTCCTCTCAGAGCAGGGACAGAAGCCTGAACCACCCAAATCCCAGACTCCTGTCCTATCCCAAGCCATCCCCTACCCCCAGCACGCCAGCTCCCTGCCCAAACCTCCTCTCCAGCTTTGGACATTGCTGTGAGAGGCCACCAGAGAGGCTCCATCCCAGCACCAACCAAACCACTCACTCCCTGAGCCAGCACAAGGGCAGGACTCCAGAGCTCAGGAGAGAAAAAGCAGGACCCAAGGCACGGTGTTGAGCTGAGGGACTAAATCAGCTCCACATTTGGGGAACGGGGAGGAAAGGTTCAGCAGCTGCCTCAAGCTGGGAGCTGCAGTTTGACCAAAGCCATTCCTCCCAGCAGCAGCTGCTGAGCCCTGTTCAAAGTCGTGGATCCAAAGGCTTGGCCGAGAGCCTGGCGGACGAGCTGGTCTCTCACTGAAGATGTATTTGTTTTCAGCTAGATTTACATGATGAGATGATGAGATCAAAGCAGCTGCACTGAGGTTAGGCTGGATTTACTGAGGGCAGAGCTCTGGGGCATTTGGTTGCGAAGTTTTGCCCCATCCCCGTTTCACCTGTGGGGTTCTGATCTGTTTGAAGGATGAGCTGGGCTGATTTGCTGGAGCCCACTGCAACCTGTGTGCACCCAGTGCCACTCACCTCCCAGCACTAAATCTGCCTCCACACGGCAGCCTCTGGCAGAATATGCCAAAATGAGCTCCCAGTGCTTGTTTTGTGCTGGCTACAGACTAAGGCCATTCGTGTCTGCTCAGGGGATGGACAGACTGAAACCAGGATCAAGAGCAAACCCACCTCATGGGACACAGCTGGAGACTGGGCACTGGTATGAACACCCTCAGGTTCTCTTTTCAGGCTGGGGACATCACCAGCTTTGCTTTTCCAGAAGGGATGGTGTTGGTGCACCGTGTCCCACAGCAGGGCAGGCAGCTTTGGAGCCTTTCTCCCAGCCCTCAGCTCTCACACATTCCTCCACACAGCAAACACCAAACGCTCCCACACCAGGCACTGGCACCTGCTGCTGGACCAGCCCAAACCACCAACCTCCCTCTGCTGTGAGGTAAGAATTGATCCTCCACTGAAATACACGACAGAGCTCCCAAAGCACATCCTCCAAAGCCAATCCCTACATAGCAACAGCTCTGGAAGCTGTGATTCACTCAGAGCTCCATCACCATCGGTGGGTGACACCCTCCCACAGCAGCTGTGGTTACACCGGGTCCACCGGAGCAACCTCCTCGGCACCAAAATTATTAGGGCTGAAATTTGGGGGAGGCAGTTTAAAGAACAGATGGTCGTGCTTTAGTATCGCAACACACTGCCAGTTAATTAATGCTAGCTGTAATTAAACTTTACACAAATTAGCTGTCAGCTATGCTAAAGGGAATCATTTCTCTCAAATGCCACCTTGAATCGCTGAGTTGTGAGACTTTTCTACAACATAATTAAAAGCAGGAGGTTGGCATGGAAGGGGGCGGGTGGCAGGGGAGGGAATAACCAGGAGATGAAAGCTGCAGCCTGGGAAGCAGCTGGAGATCCCCACCCTGCACCAACAGTTCCTCTCCTTTGGTCTGGGGCACCTCAGGGACTCCACTTGGCTTTTATCCTCCAAGCAAAGAAAGAGGTTCCTCCCAATGAGTCAAAGTTTTAGCTCGAAGCTGAATTTTTTGACTCTTGGAAGGAGAAATGTTTGAGCTCAAGAAGATATGGTAGGACCTTGGCAGGATAAGGAAAAAAGTTGGGTCAGGAGTTGTTGCAATGAAGCCCTTCTTCCCTTTGGAAAAGCAGAAAACAAGATGTGTTCAGAGGGAGAGGGCTGGCTTTGACAAATCTGCTTAGATGGAAAAAAGTCTGTCAAAACAGCTATGCTGACATTTTCCAACAAGTCACATTTTATTCTGAGTGATGATTTGGAAATTTTAGCTCATCCCCTGCTTTATGTGTTTGCCAGTGCTCGTTGAGCTGCGAGATGACTAACACAGGAGCATCATGACCAAGCAGGCAACTGCTGGCTTGGCCTGGTGGAAACCAGGAATATCAAGGTTAATTTAGCCCAAATTAGCACAGATTTTGGCTGGAAATAAATTGGGGAAACAGACAACAACTCTCTTAGCATCAGATACGTGGATGGTGACCAGCAGAGGTTTTCAAACAGGGCCTTGTTTGCACACAAACCTACAGGACAGGTTGTGGTACCTGAGCATGGTGACGAGCACCTCCAGGGTCCTGAGAGGCAGGAGATGAGACAAGGCAACAGGGAATCCACAAATAAAGGAGAGCTGAGGAGGAACAAACTGAAAACACAGCCTGCACTTGTGGGTGAGCAGGTGGGGTTCGAGGTGAGGCTGCTCAGCACAATTAAATCCAATTAGTGCACTCAGGATCCATTAAGTCAAACCACGGCCATAAGGAAGAACGCAGTAATCCCAGTTAGGCTTAACCCCAGTTAGTTAATCCTCAGGATTATCTCCAGTCCTTTGAAGCACCTGAAACCTGTGCAGGTGCTGTGGATGGAGCATCCCCACCTCAGCCCTGTGTGTGTGGGGTGATGGGCCCCAAAGTCAGCCCAGGGGCTGTGCAGGGCCCCCAGGGATGTGGCTCAGGCAGCCTGAGGCGTTGCTGATGCTCACGTCTCCTGCAGTCACGGGTAATTGATATGCCCAGATGTTTTCCACTCTGTGATACAGAGGAAGGCAAAAAAATCTCCGTGGTTCCTGCCAGAGTGACATGTGGAAAATTCCTTCCCCATCTCAGGTCTGTTAATCAAATCATGCACTTCAGGGAGATTTGGCAGGAGAGTGTGTCTTGGGGAGGAGCCCCCACACCCCCGTGGCCACGCTTGCTGCCCCACCAGCTCCCCACCTCCCACCCTGCAGGGATTTGGGCACCTGGGAGCACAGCTGGCCAGATGTGTGCCTGAGGAACCATTTCTCCTCCACTCCTGCAGACTCAGGAGGAGGCTCGGGATAAGTTACAGCCCCGGCCTTGCTGCAGGGCTCCAAGTGCTGTGAACATCTTGAGGGCAGAGCGTTTTCTCCAGGGCAGGAACAGGAGGGATTTATGAATTAAGGTCAGGAAGGGCCACGGTGACTCTCCCTCCTGCTCCTCCCAAATGCAAACGCCGCAGCCATTCCTCTCCTCCAGCAGCTGAATTAAAGCCTCTGGTTTGTAGCAATATCAAATCTCATTTGATAGGCTCTGAGCAACAGTAAATCCCTGGTCCCTTGCTCTCCATCAGCCCTCACTGCCCTGCAGTGTGTCCTCCTCCAAGGTTGCCTTCAGCTTCCAGCAATTAGGGCTTCTCCAGCATTTGGCTTGACAGGCTCTGGGCTCTGCTTCCAGCCTGATACACACAGAGGAATTCAATTCCTCTGCACCAGTGCTCCCCAAGCTCTCCCAGGGAGCCCCAAGCCTCCCATGCCCAGGGAAGCCCCGTTACCCTCTGGTGTGATGAGCAGTGCTGGCCCAGCACCCAGGCAGATTCCCTCAGTCATATTCCCCTGCACACTGTGCAGATTCAAGAATACTTCTTGGCTTTTCTAGTTTTTCTTTTCTTTCCTTTCTTTTTTTCCTTTTTTTTATTATTTTTTATTTAAAGCTCAATCAAGGATCACATCAACTTCTCTTTCTCCTGCAGCTCTGTGCTGGGAGCTCATGATGAGGGAGTTATACACCCATGACCCCTAAATCCTCTTCTGAGTCACTGCTGCTGCAAGCTCTGCTCTCCCATCCCAGAGGCAAACAATCCAGCTCCTTTATTCCCAGCTAAGCTACAGTGGCCTCATACAAAGCAACAAAGTCACTGTTATTGTGCACCTGGGGAGAGCTTTTTCTTCCCCAAAGCAGCACAAAGCCAGCCACGGTGTGGCAGTACCTGGAGTGCCCAGCACAGACACAGGGCATTGAGCTGTCTGTTTTACTAAAGCAGGGATGGAAAGGCTCAGTCTGGGTGTTCATGTGAGTCTGCACCAAAATGTTTGTCCTTTCTGGATTTCCAAGCTCCTGGGAAGAGGAGCCAGGGTCCCACCAAGCTGCTGTCTTGGGGGTCATGTCTGTGCACGTGTGTGTGCACGTGTGTGTACATGTGTGTTCACGTGTGTGTGCATGTGAGTGGGTGTCCTGTGTGCACATGTGGGTGAGTGCAGCGCTGGAATGAGATGATCTTCCAGGACCTTCCAACCCAGGCCGTTCAGGGGTTCTGTGATCATCCCCACCCCTGCAGCAGCTCTGACACTGGGCGGTCACTCTCCCGGCTGCCCCTGCTGGCAGAGGGTGGAGGTTGAGGGTAAGAAAAGGTGTTTTTGTACAGGAGAGAGGTGGGTGTTGGCTCAGGGCTGGGTTGTGTCGGTGCTGAGCTGTGCCTGCCCCAGCAAACACCCAGAGGCTGCTCCGTGCTCTTCATGCTGTGCCCTAATGCAGATGCTGAGCTGGGGAGGGATGAAACACAGCCCTGGGAAGGTCAGAGTGAAGCCAAAGAGAGGGCTGGTGGTGGGGAGGAAGGACAGGGGACACAGTGGGTGCTGCTTAGGTGGGTTTGCATTTCCTCCTGCAGCTCAATCCCCGTTTCCATCTCACCTGCTGGAGGTTTGAAGACTCAGCTGCACTGAGAGCACCCAGCTTCTGATGGTGAAGGGAGATTTCCTGGAGAAAAACCCAAACAAACCCCAGACACAGACCTCCCCTGCCCAGGTAAAAGGTCTCAGCTGTCACAAGAGGCCCCAGACGATTTGTAGATGCCACAAATAAAGTTGACAGCATTGACAGGGGAACAACTCGAGAACATCACCTGCAGGGAGACCCCACCAGAGTTACAGGCATCAACTGTGCTGAAATTGTTCAATAAATTCCTGGGGTTAAGGCCAGGAGAGAGAGTTCAATCATCCTGGCTGACCTCATCCATCATAATTCCTCCCTTGCACGGGGAGTTGTGGAGATGGGGGCTGTTAGAGATGTTTCAGAGGGGTACCTGGAGGTGACTGGGCAGGAATGTGCTGCTCCGCTCCGAAATGCATCTCCCTGCCTGAGTCAGCTCCTGTCTCGCACTTCTCTCACTAAATCAAAGGTCCCTCGTCCTCCCCGAGGGTAATGCTGTGTTGTCATCTCAGCAGGGAGCTCTTCACAGCGCTCACTGGCAGGGCTTTCTCCTCGAGGTCCCTCTGCTGTGTGCAGGCACTGATGATGAGTCAGGCCCTGCCCATCCAGGAGGGGATTTGTCTTTCAGGTGAATAACTGAAGGGTAGGGCCACAAAGATGATTAGAAAGGATGGAACATCTCTCCTATGAAGAATGACTGAGAGAGTTGGGGTTGTTCAGCCTGGAGAAGGGAAGGCTCTGGGAAAACCCTTCCAGGGCCTTAAGGGGCTCCAGGAGAGCTGGAGAGGGACTCTGGACAAGCACCTGGAGGGACAGGACACAGAGAATGGCTTCCCACTGCCAGAGAGCAGGGTTAGATGGGATATTGAGAGGGAATTCCTCCCTGTGAGGATGGTGAGGCCTGGCACAGGTTGCCTGGAGAAGTTGTGGCCGCCCCATTGCTGGAAGTGCTCAAAAAAAAAAAAAAAAAAATCACCTTAAAGCAGACTGCAATTCCATGACTCTGTGCTCTGCACTCTTTGCCTTTGCTTTATGTGGTGCTGGGAGGGCTGTGGTGACAAGGACACCGTTATTATGATTATATACTCCTGCATGTTCACGCCTGCCACCAGCTCAGGTGTCTGTGGGTCGGAATAAATTACAGAGAGACGGTGAGAGGAAATGTTGCATTTCATTAAAGCCCTGCTTTCCATTTGCACTGGGAGTTTCTCCGGTTAGAAGTCAAACTGCACACCCGCCACTCGCTAATTGCGCTTTGCAGAATCAAAGGCTTTAGCCAAAGGGATAAATATATAAAATTGTCGGGGAAGGAAACATTTTCTTCTTGAATTCCAAGCAAAAAAAAAATGAAGTAATGTGAATTTCTTTTGATAATAAGAGCAGCAGAAACAGATATGTGATCTCTGTGGCTAAAGGCTACTTGAAGTAGAAGTAAAAGATTCGCTTATCGGGCCAGGGCTGTTCTGAGCAACTGAAATTACATTAGGAAAATCATGTCCTTGTTTTTCTTCTGTAATTGTCTTTTGTTGTTTTAGCCTCTTTTTCCAGGTACCTCTGTCACTGAGATATTTGTTCAATCTCTGCTTTTTCTGACTTGTTAGATCAACTTGCCAAAAGGGCCAGCAAAGAGCATCAACAACAGCGTTTGAGCATCTCAAACATTTGCATTTTGGGAGGGATTTGTGGCATTTCCCTTTCCCCAGCCACCCACCTCCCTGACTTCCCTCGCTTTCCCTTTTTAGTCTTCCTTTCCCAGGCCAGCAGTGACCATTCCTCACTCCCCAGACCTTCGGACAGGGAGATGGAGGACAGAGTCACGCGTTGTTAACCCCCACTTTCCTGTGGCTGCCGGTGATTTATTACGAGCAACGAGGCGTGAGGACAGTGAGGGGAACGCTGTGGCTCCATCCCAGCTCGGGGCTGGTTAATAACCCGTTAGAGAGCCAAGGGGGGGGGGGGGGGGGGGGGGGGGGGGGGCAGTGCTTACTGGGTGAAAAAGTAGAAGGACGTGGAGTTTTATTTATTTCATGCCTTGGTTCTTAAAGAGGAAAAAAATATCTCCATTTCAGAGGGGGCAGCTTGAAAACACAACATCTGCAACATGCCAGGAGTGCTCAGCCTTGAGCAGAGAGGCCAGATCCTGCTCTCAGTTATGGTTTCAGAAGCTTGGGTGGATTTTGGGGTGAAACAACACCCTTCACCACTGCCTAATAAAGGCAGAACTCCTGCATGTGCCCCCATATTTATGCATTCTCCTGTGGTTTCTGGATCAGCTTTCATCATCTGATTTGCTTTTTACCCTAAGAATCAAGTTAGTTCACTGATTAAAAAAAGAAAAAAAAAGAAAAAAAAAGATTACTAATTAAATAAATAAATAACAAGATTTTTAAAAAACCCCATCTGCTGGAAACTGCAGCTTTTTGCAAAACTGACTGTGAAATTTATGGAACGACAGCTAAATTGAATGAAATTAGGAAGAAAAGGTCCTGTCTATTTATGTGAAGAGTTTTCAGAGTTACCATAATTAATTATAACAAACATTTCACATTGCACATTAAATCTCCAGCTCCAATTCTTGGGCTGGTTCCTGACACTCCAGTTTGGGATGAGGGGCTGAGCCCCTGAAGGCAACCTCACCTCATCCTGTCCAGCAGAATTCAGTGGTGGTGTAAGGTGGAGCAGAATGTGACCCTGCTCCACCAGCTGAGCGCTGAAACAAAGCCACAAATGCAATAAAACCTCTTAAAAAGCTTAAAAACATATCAGGCAGGGTTTGGCTCTCAAAGCCAAAGCTGCCCCGTGCACCCCACGAGCTTCAAGGAGCAGCCGAGCTCCTGCAGCCAGGTGTGACCCAGGTGTCCCCGTGGAAATGCCTCGTCCAGGGGAGAAATAGAACCAGGACACACTCCAGAGTGCCCTGTACGCTCCAAAATGCCTTCAAGGACCGCGGGCTTTAAGGAGTTAATGCTGGACTCAGCTTTGCCTCGCTGGTCCTTCCTGCTGGTCCCAGTGCCTGGTGGAGGGGATGGATGGGCACTAATGACTCCAGCGCCACTTGTTAGGATTTAATTAACGACTGGTGGCTTCGGATCCGGTCCCACCTGTGGCTCTTGGCTCTGCACAAATGTGAATTCCCGAACAAGAGCTCCGACTCTCCCTCCCGGACTGGAAATGTGTTCGGGAAGGGCGGCAGGGATGCGGTGCACAGGCAGGAAAACTGAGGGGATCAGCGGGATGGGCTTTCCCCTCTCCCAGGCACAGCATCAGGGTCTCCTCCAGCGGTGCTCAGCCCAGTCCCTCCAGCTGGGTGGCTCAGGGGTCGTTTTGGGTCCTGGAAGCTTAATCCTGCCCCGGGGGCACTGAGGTGTCCTTGGAGCGAGCTGGGACCGTCCCCACCCCTGCTCGGGGTCAGTTACCCCCAGAAAACACAATTCGAACCAAAGCAGATGCAGCTACCCGGGCACAGGTTCCACAAAAGCGATGTTGGGGACCCTGTGGAGCTCTGGTCACCCCACAGACACCCGTGGGGACACAGCCCAGGGCACAGCACCCTGCACCCCTGGCCCTGCTCCAGACGGGCTCTGCGTCCACGGCTGATTTGTGGCTGCCTGTGGACCTCAGCCTGCTGTGTCAGGAGGTAAATCATAACAAGTTTTTGTGCTTTCAGCAAAAAACGAGAAAGGAAAGGAAGTTGGAATAATAATAAAAAATCTTCCTGCCCCCCCAGCAAGGTAATAAACTGCTGTGGAGCCGTGACTGCCTGCAGCTGCAGCTGCATGAGGGTTTTGGATGCTCTGGGAGCAGGGGAGACCCCAGGGCTGAGCTGTGAGACCCCTGGGCTGGGCTGTGGGACCCCTGGGCTGGGCTGTGGGACCCCAGGGCTGGGCTGGGCTGTGGGACCCCAGGGTTGGGCTGTGATGTGAGACCCCAGGGTTGGGCTGTGGGACCCCTGGCCTGGGCTGTGGGACCCCAGGGTGGGCACAGGGTGCCCAGAGCAGCTGTGGCTGCCCCTGGATCCCTGGCAGTGCCCAAGGCCAGGCTGGACAGGGCTTGGAGCAGCCTGGGACAGTGGGAGGTGTCCCTGCCATGGCAGGGGTGGCACTGGGTGGGCTTTAATGTCCCCCCAAACCAACCCATTCTGTGTTTCTCTGATTTTTTTGTTGCACATTTCACCATTTCCAGTGTTCCCATGAGCAGCTCGTTGGCACCAGAGGTGCTGGTGAAAGGAGCAGAGTTATTCCTCCTACATCCCATGTATAATTCCTGGTGCTGGACCAAGTCCCAGGATTGCAGATCCAAGGGGGTTGGATTATTAAAAAAAAAAAAAAATAAAAGCTTGTTTTGGTGCAGGATTTGGTTTGAAGCAATTTATGAATTCAGCTGCCAGCCAAGGGTGCCCAACTGGGACCCAAGGGGAAAAAAAAAAAGCAAGAAATACAGAGTTAGATTCTTCTCCAGACCAGAAAGTATCTCAATATTTAAGTAAAAAAATAGTCAAGTTATGCCAACGCAACTCCACTGAAAATTTTTACTTAATCTGCTGCCATGATTGAGCCAGATGGATAAAATTAAACCTACTGGGGAAGAGCCACACGTGCTTTTCTTCATTTGCAACCAATATATCAACTCAGCTTTCCTGCATGGATTATGAAACACAAATCTTCCTGCTTTCAGAGCCCAGAAATAAAGCAATAATGGCATAGAATTAATATAAATATTGGGGGAAATCATGTTTCCTGTCATTTAAAGAAGAAATCTTTATTCAACAGAAAAGCTGGTAGGTCCATCACGGTACTGCCACATAGAAAAATAAAATAACATTAGACAGGACCCAGGAATTATGAGACTGATGCAAAACCATTATATTTTTTAAAACAAAGGTTAAATTGCATCCTTTGATACACATCCCACGTGGTGGCAGAGCAGCAACAGGGCCCGTGGGGGTTATTGGAAGGGGAATCCAAGGCTTGTGCTTCTCCTGAAGAGTTTTGGGTTTGCCTTGGCACTCAAAAATGCTGGGTTAAATATGCATTTTGTGTGTTTGTACATATATAAAAATGTATATATAATCTCCAGCCCTCCATCCCATCCTTTTTGGGGTCTGGGGAGGTTGATAGAGACATCCCTGCCTCCCCCTTCCAGGCAACAAATCCATTATGTAGATGGAGCTGCCTTTGACTCATCAGCCTGTACCTTTTATGCATTTTGGCAGAGGAATCTCATTGACTCATATCATAAATCAAATATTTCTCCCCATGAAGCTTCAGTCAGGCTGTGAATGCTTTCATTAGGGTTTGGGGACACCCTGTCCTGGCCAACAGGGCTTGGGCCCAAATCCTTCCCTCCTTCCATCCTTGTTCCTTGCATAAGCAGAGGGGAAGGTGGTGGGGGCTCGAGTCAGCCCCAGGATGGTGGGGACAGGGCTGTCCCCTTTCAAAGTGATTTCTGCAGCACTGTCACGAGGCCATGGAGTGCCAGGACCAGGGGGAATGGTTTCCCAATGCCAGAGGCACGGACAGATGGGATCTGGGGCAGGAATTGTTCTCTGGGAGGGTGGGCAGGCCCTGGCACAGGGTGCCCAGAGCAGCTGTGGCTGCCCCTGGATCCCTGGCAGTGCCCAAGGCCAGGCTGGATGGGGTTGGAGCAGCCTGGGGCAGTGGAATGTGTCCCTGCACATGGCAGGGGTGGCACTGGGTCCCTCCCAACCCAATCCATTCCAGGAATGTGCAGTGGTGGTGTCTGCAGGTGAGTGGAAGCCAGAGCCTCCTGCTCCATCCCATCACTGAGCCCACACGTCCCTGCTGCAGCCTGGAGCCAGCAGGAGCCTCTGCCAGGACACAACAACCAACATTAGAGGCTCCTTTAGGAAAATTCCAGCCCAAGGCTCTAAAAGCAAGTTAGGGACAGGGGAAAAAAAAAGCAGCAAATTAATTTAATAAGAGCTTAATTGGATTCTCCACAGCGGAGAGAGCTGCTGCTTCCCAGCGAACGTCCCCTGCAGCAGCTGATGAGGCCACAAGCTCCCCCAGTTCCACCAGAGCTGCAGAAACCCAAGTCTCTCCTTGCATCTGGGCATGTCCTTACAGTCCCACAAGCCAAAACCCACGAGGTGATGGGCAGTGGGTGCTGCATCATCCCATGAGGGAGTAAAACTCTGGCACAGGCTACCTGGAGCAGCCCCTCCATCCCTGGCCACGGGCTCAGGCACAAAAAGGGCAGGAGTTTGTCCTCCAGCACTTCACACAGCTCCAAGCAGCAGCTGCTAACTGCAGCCAGGGCCCAAAGCTCCTCCAGGATGGATGGGACCCCTCAGATCTGGGGGGTCCCCAGGGGAGAGACTGTGTGGAGTGCAGGTGTCCCTTCAGATGCGATTTACTGTCACAGACCTCATCCCTGGGGCTCCTGGACACTGCCAGCCTCCTCCCTCCCTGCTCCCTGCTCAGCCACATCCCTGACCACCCTCTCCCAACCTGCATGGCTTTGTTGCCTCGTGCTTCCCTCGCTTTGACCCTCGCCAGCTCCAAATAATAAAAAAAAAAAAAAAATCCGCGGAGCAAAGCTGCATTAAATCAATGAGCCAACGTGCCTGCTGCTCAGATAAGCACAGCTACCAGAGTGTCTCACTCTGTCTTTAGTGCTGGGGGATTCTCAGAGCCAGAAAACCCGGGGAGACTCGTTAGGGGAAGCAGCATTGTGGCTGGATGTGCCAGAGAGGCTCTGCAGCCTCCACACTCCCCCTGAGCTGCAGGGAGCCCTGCCCTTGCTCTGATCTGGGAGGCAGCGTGCCGAGCCACAAGGCTGTCAGAAATAAAACACTATGAAAATAGTTTTAATCAGAATTCCTCCAGCCAAGGCACGGCAGCCAGAGAACCCGCTGTCTTTGGCAGAAAGGAGCACAGAGAAATTAAGTGATGATGGGAGAAGTGATTTCAAACAGCCTGAGTGTATCTCGCTCTGTTGAGGTGGACCTGGAGTTTTTCATGAGGTGTAGACCCAGGAGGAGAAACCCAGCCTGACTGTGAGAGCAAATTTAGATGAAGATAGGAAGATCCAGCAGCAGTTCCTGCCTCTGATGGAGTTTTTCTCATGGCAATTTCTCCATGCCTCGACTTCCCCAGCAATCTAACAAGCTTTTGCTCCTCTTCTCCCCTCCCCTGCCTCTTTCTTCGGAGTCAAGGTTGTCTCAGGGTGTTTGCAGAGCTGCATTTTGATCTCAGCTTCACCACTGCGAGGGGGAGAAATCAGGATGGCAGGCAGGAGCTGGCAGGAGCCCCTCAGAAATCAATCCCAGAGGTAACATTTTGAGGAGAAATCCTTCTGTTGGTGGATTCCAGCTCCCCTTTGGCACCTGGGGAGCTCTGTAGGATCAAGATTCAACTCAGGGTTGGATCCAACAACAGTGGGTGCATCAAAAACTCCTTTTCACCCAAAATGTGGCACAGCTTCACACTCAACAGGGGGCATTTTTAGATTACATTTTAAAAGGTGGAGGGGTTTTTAACTACACTCCATCTGAGAGCAGTTAATCTTCCAGAGCCTGAGATTCTGATTTTATTCGGGCAAGTATTGACCTGCCCACAAGAGCCAAACCCACCAGGCACAGAGCAGCCCATCCATGGTGGCCCTGGGCAGGGGCAGTGGCAGGAGGGGGCTGAGGGGGTCACTGGAAATCACTCCAATCCCTGGAGAAATATTTGGGAGTGGAGACCTGGAGTGCACAGCAGCACGAGTGTGTTCACGTCAAAAAGAAAACAGATGGTTTATAGCCCAGAGAAACAGGCAAACAGCGAGTGGATGTGTGGGGAAAAGCCAACAAAAGCCAGACATTCAGGGCTGCTTGAATAACCTTAAAATACACTTTGTCTTTTAATTCATAAATTGCTATGAATTGGGGTTTTTTCCCCTCTGTTTCAGTGAAGCTGAAGAACCTGAAGGCTCTGCCCATTCCCATCCCAAATGGAAGAGAAGGCTTCCTTCCTTTTCTGTGTTTTACAGGAAAAGTTGGGGTCCAACCCTTGTTTTCCTGCAAAAAAAAATAAATCCCTTCCCCTCACACACCTGGAGAGCCCAGTGCTCCCAGTTCCCATCCCCAAGCCCCAGTGCCAACCACCAGTGCAATCTTTGCTGGACAGACATCATCTCCAGGAGGTTCCTGTCCATGGAAACCTCACAGCCCCAGATTTAATTAAAATAAAATATCCCACGCCAACAGGAGCCTCGTTGTCTTTCAGGGTTGTCTCGATAATTATAAAATAAATTGCATTTCTATTGCGCCTTTCATCCCTGGATCTCCACGTGTTTTACAAGCGTTAATTAATTTAGCTTTCAAACAGTCCTTCCCTCTGATGCCACATAAAAATTTAATAAACAGGGAGTGGGAGAGGCAGGGACCTGCTCTGGGACAGGAGGTTGGTCAGTGGCCAGCACAGAGGGAAAGCCCCAAATCCCAGGACTTGTAAGAAATGAGAGTTTAAAGAAATTGGGAAAAAGCTGTGAATTAGGGATCTGACCATCAATTCCCCCTTTGGGACCCCACAGCCCCCCAAGGCTCTGTGCCAGGGAAGGGGAAAACCCAGGGTGGGAGTGTCAGCAGCTGTTAAGGCACATGACATATTGATGGAATTAAAACACATTTAGGGAAATCTCCAAATGGGGGTATTTTTTCTTTTTTTCTTTTTTTTCCTTTCCTTTTTTTTTCTTCTGTTTCCTTTTTTTTTTTTTTTTTTTTTTT
>VZUI01035963.1:0-55229 GCA_013401135.1 Cettia cetti | reverse complement strand
CCGGCCGGGCCGCAGCCGCGCCGGGACCCGCGGGCTGGAGCGTTCCTTCCGCCGAACCCCGGGCCCGGTCGCGGCGGGCTCGGGCAGGGAGGGCTCCCGGGCACGGTGGGCTGGCTGGCGGCGGCGGGCCCCGCGGCGGGGACTGCGGGATGCCGGCCCCGTTTCATGGCCACCGCTGCCGTTAGGGCACACGGCCGCACGCGTCGCCACCTCGCTGGTTTTCCTGTCGTCCGGTATCCCCCACTCCCGGTTGTTTTTTCTGGCACCGAGCCCCAGTTTAACACAGCTGCTATTCTTCCCCCGAGACTCTGGAAACCCCCCCTGGAAGCTGTTGAAAGCAGTCATAAGGGGTAGCTACACTGAGTCAGGTGGGAGCCCGCAGGCCGGTGACCACTGGTGGTTCTGCCAGGAGGAGGATGTGGTGCTGGGGGTGCTCTATCCTGCAGCCTTGGGGGCTGCCAGCATCCCTCCATGAGGAGCAACCACTGGAGAGGAAGGCACCAGGGAAAAACAATGCAAACATCTGCTGAGCAACTAGCCTGAGAAGATGCACAAACTTCATCTGCCATATGATTATTGCACGCTAAAGAGCAGGCAGCCTGGGTTCCAGGTGTTATCAAGCTTTTAAATTCACCTATTCTTGTCTTTGCAGTGTCACCTTATATGCCTTACATATGTGCATGCCCACGCAGCAGGTAAGAAGCCGTCCCCTCCTGGCTGGATGTTCAGGCCAATGCCCCAGGTCTCTTGAGAGGGCTCAGTTGGGGTTTTACACCAAGCAGTGAGTCAGTGTATCGGATGACACTGTGATAAACACTTGAGAGGAAATTATCCCCAGTTTTGCCCTTGCCTCAGCTTCTGAAAAACGTCCGACCATCCTGTCCCTTCAGAACGGAAGCTGTGACTCTTTGCTTTACAAGGAATTGATCTCAAAAGGAGTTGCACTCCCTTAAGCAATGAGTCTGTGAATGCTCAGACAGTGGAGGGGAAGTGTTTCTGTGTCTGGCTGAAGCAAGGCCTCATTTTTCTTTCTGGGAAGCATGAGCAGGCCCAAACAACAAAAGCTCCACCACGGCTGTCTTGTCAGTTAGGTGGTTTAACCCCTTCAATTTGCAGAGATGCTGTAGGTACATCCTGAGTGAGAATGCCTGTGTGTCTAGAGCTCTTGCCATGATAAATGTAATCTTTCTTTTTGTTTAATTGGAAAAAGAAAAAAAAAATTGTCAAATGAGTGGAGAGACCTGATCTGAATGTATGTGTGCCTCGTTCCTTGGCTGGATCATGATGCAAGCTTTGCACAGCAGTGTGGGGCACTAGGGCCATGTGGACGTTGTGCTAGATTTGGCTGTGGCTGTGTGCTGGGTCTGTGCCAGCAGCTGAGGAAAAGCAATGAGCCTGCTTGCAAGGATAGTGCCAGCTCTGCAACACAGCTAGGCTGCGGGGGACCTCTGTGTGCTAAGCCTTCACTCCTTTGCATCTTTGCAAGGAAAACCCTCTGGGGACTTACTGGGGAATAAAGAACTTAAACTGGTTTTAGGCTCCTGAAGTGACGCCTGCCTTCCTGACCATGTCCTGCCTTGAGCTGGTGGCAGGGGCCAAAGTCCTACAGGCAGTTGCCTCTGTGGGATCTCAGCAGGAACCATGTTTGCACGCTGTGGCCCAAGTTAGGTGTGACAGGCATCTCATGTAGTGACAGCAGCCTGCCATTTCAGGGAACTCTGTGGTGCTGAGCTCTCTGACAAGCATTTGCCAGGGCTTCGCATCTTACTAGCTGTATTAGCCCCATCAGAGAAACCAAAGGTGTGTCCCCAAAGCACAGATTGTTTTCTGTTGGCAAGTATGTCTCCCTGCTGGTGTCCTAGCTCTTCTCTTGGGCCATGCTGCTGTATTGCCAGGTGATACAGAGCAGGGAAGCAATGCCCCAGGGTTCCACCTTCTGTGCATTTTCCATGGTGGGGCACTTCCACAGCTGCCTGTGCAGTGTGGTTGTTCACCAGCTGGCTGTGGGTAGGCACCTGTAGCCCCAGTGGGTGGGTATGGGCTTGGTCTGTGACATTAAGGAGTTGTGTAATGCACTTGTGGCACTGGATCATCTTGTTCTTCTCTCTGTGCCAAGGCTCATAAAGTTCAGGCACTTCCCAGTCACTGGGATTTCAGGCCTCAGCAGTGATACCTGATTTTCATGAAATGTTCTGATCTGTTATATATTAAGTAAAAACATTTCCAGAGCTGTTCCTAGGGCAGAGACCATGTATGTTCCTGTGTCTCTATAGCATTTAGGATCTCTGTGCTAAATGAACTGAAATAAAATGTGCCCCTAAAGCCATGTGGGAACATAGTGCTGTCCTCTTGGTGCCTTTTAGTAAACCACAACAGTGGTGATAACAGTGTTTGTTCATCTGGACTCCCATCTGCTGGGAGGTCATCCTTGTACCTGTTTCATGGTATGTTATTGACCAGAAGAGTTCCTTCCCATTCTCCTAGCCATCAGTGGAAGCAGAATTGCAAATTTGTGTCTCTGCAGTCCAAGAGAAAACAAAAATTCATGGGCTGGTGAGTTTGCCAGATTAAATGAATGGAAAGTACTTGAAGAGAGAGGTCCTTAAACACACTCTCTCAAGGGAAGGGAGGCAAAAGCACAGGGGTTTTAGAGTGTTTGTATGGCTTTGAGTATAGCAGTAGCTTCTTTATGCTTTGTTGCTTTAACTGTATGGTTAATGGCATGTTTGTTCTTTTCTCAATTTTGGCAGGATACATGAACTTGCAGAACCCAAGCCAGTATTTTGTGAAAGCAATCCCACGTAAGTAGGTGCTCAAACAGCCCTTGCTTAAGGGATGGGGCTCAGCCGGAGCAGACCCTCAGCCATTGTCTTGCTATTCCTTTCCCCTCTGTCCCTAGAAAAGCAGACTGAGATGTTCCATACTTGAAGGGCTCCCTTCAATTTGCTTTTTAAAGTTCTCAGTCAATAACCTGGGCTTGACCTGAGCCTTGCTTTTGTTGCCCCATTTTACCCGAGCTGGCCAACTGAGATGTTGAGGGTTGGATGGTGTGTGGTGCAAGGTGACCGGACCATGGGAGCCAGGCTGCTCTGTCCTGAAGGATACAGCCCTTTAGGAACAGAGTTGCTGTCTATGTGATCTGATCAAACTACAGCTTGACAAGCCAGGGCAGCAGTCTCTTGATAACATCTCTTCTCCATTATCTCTGTGGGTCTAGAAAAAGGCTCCACAAACCCTTTGCCCTGTCCCGACTGCCCCAGTACCCTCTCCCACCATGGCCTCTCAGTGAGGGATGAGCAATGCCAAATTTGCCCTGGGCACAGCAGAGTAACCACTAACCTGCTGTAAAACCTCACCCACTTTCCATGGCACACCCTGACTGTAACATTATTACTATTTTTACTGTCATACCTGTGGTATAGTTAGGTGGTAAATGCAATGATGAAACTCCCCCAGGGGTTTCAGAGATGTAATGAAATGACCCTTTCTGCACATCCACTGGTAAATAAAACCAGGCCTATCACTTTAAGACTCTTTTCTTTTTTAGTTGACAACCACCAGCAGGAGAGTGTTGGGAAATTTGATGCCACATAAGTTGAATGCTTGGGGGGTGGTACTGGCACTTTGCAGGTGTGGGGAGCCATAGGGCGTGTGTATGTGTGTGTGTGTGTGCGTGCGTGTTCCATCCTAGGCATGGAAGGATAGCCCCAGCAAACACATTTCACAGTTGTGCATGTTACTAAAATTTCACAACCTTGCTGTTCCTGCTAGGTTTGTATGGGGAAACCAAGAGACAATATGGACCCTCTCAGGGGGAGCTATGACAGCTCGACCATCTGCAAGAGTACTGTATCTGTCCAAGCCCAAGAAAGATTTTACCAAGTACCAACGCAGGTCAGTGACGTGGTGGCACCTCCTGGGGAAGGAGGCAGCTCAGAGCATGTTCTCTAGGGGGGCATACTAGCTACCAGGGAAAGGGGAGATCCATCCCCTCTCTGAAAAGGCTGCCCTGCAAGTAGCTCCATGGCACTTAAACTCACCAGGCTGTTTTGTGCTTGAAGCAGGGAAGAAAGTGCTATGGGAGCGTAGTCACCCTGAGTATTTGACTTCCAGAGTGGGGAGGAACTGGGGAGTTTGGTGCCCTTTTATTTCCTCATACCTGCTTCCCAGCTGTGAGAAGGACTTCTGCAACACATAGTTGCTGGTCTGATTAGAGCTTTGGGTTCCCATCAGCTGCACTAGGAGCTTGTCTTGATCTCAATCTCCAAGGACAAGGGAGCATGTTCCTCTGCTGTAACAAAAATACCCACCCAACAGCTCTACCTTGGTTTGAAGCAGACATCATATGCATGCAGGCATTCCTTGATGGAACGTGTGTGTTACACCTGAGTAGAGAGGACCTGTCTCCAGAGTGTTCCCTGTCCCATTAGGGCTGATGCAGCCCAGCCAAGAACCTGGACACAGTTAATGATCCCCTGCATCCTCTTGGAGTCTGACTAAATCTTTAAGATAAGGTTAGGAACAGAGAAGTCTTGCAGTGTTCTGCTTCTGGAAGGAATCCAGGTCTCTTGCCTTGAGTTAAACCTCTGCTGTCACTGCATGGTGAAAAACTAGACCATGTTTTGGAATTGGAATGAAAAGTGATGTAAAAAGTGTAAATGACAGTGGTGCCACATTGCTTGAAGCAAGTCATCTGTAGCTCTGCTGGAGGAGATGAAGCTCTTTTGGAGCCAGGATGGTGGTTGCTAGTCTGTTAGAAGTCCTAGCAATGAGAATGGAGATGAAACTTCTGCACTCTTGGCTTTCCTCTACCTGGAGGGATGTCAAGACATGCATGTCTGTAGTTTTCTCCCTTTTGCCACTATCACCAGTTATGGGCTCTCATCCTCCTCTGAGCTTTTGCCTCTTGCTAAAGGTGACAGCCCTTCCTGCCTTTCTGCTTACCTCTGTGTGCGTCTTCCCTGGTGATGACAGGCACATTCCAACAGTTACCTTGATTGAAAGCTGGATGAACAAGGCACTAGGGGAGACACCAAGATGAAAGGAGCTGCGAGGTGCAAGGTGCTATCAAACCATTGTAACAAACACGTTTCTAAATTGGCAGAGCTGACCAACATAAGTGCTGCTGGACGTTGTGGGGCAGCTTCTTTTATATGTGTAATAAATAAAATAGTCCAGGAAAAGCCTAGACTTTGAAAGCAATGCACTGAGGGTGCTTAAAAGAGAACTCTTCAGATGCAAACAGCTATTTAAAGTGAGGAAATCTCAGGTGTAAATGACTATTTGTTCATGGCTTTTCCATGTGCACCGGTGTGCCAGCTTTTGTACATGCAGCAGGAATGGATGCTTAACCTTAGACTTAGGTTACTATCTGCCAGGATCATGTTCTCTGTCAGTTGTCTTTTGCTAGCTCTTCTTTGCTGTTCCTCAAAATCCTTCTTTCTATACATGTGCAGACCAGTAATCGGTGGGCGTGTCCTGCTAACAAAGTTTGGCTACCCTTCCGAACGGCTGCTGAGGTTGGCTGAACCTAAAAAATACCTGCCTGCTTTCCTGGAGAAAAGGTGAGAGGCTAGAAAGCCTATAGGGTGCTATAGGTAGAGCCACTTGTAGCATCAGTGCATCTTCAAAGTAATAAATGCGGGAACAGAGGATGGGTAAACAGAGGGCAAAATGCAGAGCATGGTCTCTGCTGGGATTAGAACTTCTGGATTCTCTCATGGGATGAGTTCTACACTGGAAATGGCCACACAGCTGCCTTCTACTGCAGCAAGTGTGAGGCTTAGACATCTCAGCTGCAGCCAGAGTGGGGAACATCTGTGACTGGCAGTGCCATGACTCTCTGCTTCCAGATCCCGTGAGTCCCCCGAGTGGCCTGTGTCCCTGGCTGCACAGAACTATAATCCCTCCAAGCGGATACTGGAGCTTGCCCGGCCAAAGGGGCTGCACCCAGACTTCCTGCCGCCCAAAGAGGTGAGGAGGAGGTTGAGTGACATTTAGAGGGTACAGGGATGCAGCAAACTGTCCTGAGTTTTTAGACCCTTTATCCTGCCCCTGGATGTGCCCAGTGTGTGGAGGGGAGAAGTTGTCTGGTTCTGCAGGGGTTTATGACACTTGGAGAAACTGCCTTTTCAGAGAAGAATGTTGTCTTTGCAAATCTCCTGCTGGAAGACAAAAAACCGCCAAGTTGGAGCAGCCTAGTATAGCAGGAGAGCCAAGGGAGGCATCTGGGCTGCATCCTCTGATAAAGCAGCCTGGGGAAGTGGAGAAATGTGATGGAAATGGTGCGTTTAACTCTTAGGGAGTAGTCATGTTTGTAGTTGGGCAGCTGTGCTCCTACCTGAGTACACAGGGGGCATGAGATTGCAAATACCACGTGTATTTTAACTACATTTTGCCAGAAGCCTAATTTATATTTGTGAGCTTGTTCCTTTTAGGTGGATCTTTGCTTTTGCAGGGGTGAAAGGGCTTGGAGCAATCTCAGATTACACTCGTTTCCATGGCAAAGGCTAGGCTTTCTGAATGCAGCCGCTGCGGCTGGGAAATGGGAGGCTGGGCTGGAGCAGGACATAGCAACCCTATGAAAAATTTTGGAAGAAGTCCCCTACTGGAGTAGTCACTTTCTGTAGGAATGCAGTAAACTGTACCAGCAAATTTACCCCAAAATCTGAGTGTTTCTCCTTAGCAGGGAAGTTATTTGATTCAGCCAGGAAGATGAATATGAAAAACATGGAAGAAATTTCTCTGCACTTTTACTTGGCTACACAGGTTCTCATTACAGGAGCTCTCCTGAGTGGGAAACAGCTGGGCAATCCATGTAGTACCAAAATTACTTAATAGTTCAGGTGAAAGAAAAATAATGGATTCTGGAAAATTAAGAGTGACCATGCCTGCAGAGGAAGGGTGCTGGGATGCTCATCCTTGTGGAGAGGGATCATGTCCCTGTGGGCTGCTGTACAAGCTCTGTGTCTGCACATCCCTCCCCCATTCTGGACCCATGCAGGTGCCAACACAGGTTTCCAGCTTGGCAACCTCGGCCAAGGCATCGGCACGCGTCCAGAAACTTGCAGAGCCCTTGATCAAGGAGCTGACCTGCTGTTCTAGGCACAACCAACCTGGTTTTGTCATTTCTATGGTAAGGCAGCATCACCCGGGACCCTACATGGATGGGACTCTTGGCAGAGGAGAGGACACAGGTGCTCAATCACTTGTAGTTCTCTTCATCCAGCCCTGGATGTGCTGCTCTCCATGAGGCTGGCCTAGCTGCTTCCTGAGCTGGAAAGCAGGACTTGTGCTCCATTCAGAGCATGAGCTGGCTCCCAGTACATATGCTCGGAGAACGGCAGAGCTGTGCCTAGTCTGCACTTGTGAGGATAGGGAAGGACGGACAGGTGCCTAACTGGGATCTCCAGTGCTGGGGGTGGGTTGGACAAAGGGCTGTGAGTAATAGGAGGCTGGAGGGCAGGTTGTGGGACTGGCCAGGCAGTGATTTCTCCTTCTACAGTTTGCCTGGTGTCAAACACAGCTGAGGACAGGATTGTGTCCCATCTGCATATGGTCAGTGACTGTGAACCTGGTAACACTGAGTTGGTTGCAGGCTGAGCACCCTTGAATGCCAGGAGCACCTCTAAGGACCTTGCTCCCCATTCTTCCCCAGGCTCCCAGCCCGTCTCCGAAGGCAGTTGCGAGCCCTCGGACCATTGAGTTGGCTATGCCAAAACAACTCCACTCTAAATTCAAGCCCCCGCGGGATCCCGAGTGGCCCGTGACAAAGGCTGCCAAGCGCGCAGTGGCTACACCGAGGATTCTGGAGCTGGCCCAGCCTACCTCAAGGTAGATACTGCTTCCCTGTCACGGGGAAACGATCAGCTGCCAGCCCATTTTCTGTGGCTCATGGCACCTTGTTCATGTTTGTGTTTGGCCAGAGAGATTAGGCCAAGATTAGGAAGTGCTTTTCCACTTCCAAAATGCATGGATTTTTTATGTCTGGATGTGTTAATGCTACATGGATTGTGGTTTAAAAAGCCCTTTTCAGGTAGAAGGAGAGCTGAAAGAGAAGAAACAGGAACTTTCTAATTCCAGCAGGAATTACTGGTTGGGACTTCTTATTAATTCCAATTATAAAAAACAACCATCTAGCAAAGGGCAGAGTGTAATACTATTCATGTTGCCCAGCATGTTGCAGCTGACCTCAGCCCAATCTGCAGGAAGTGCTGGGGAGGAGGTATCACAGAGGGTGAGGGAATGCCTGGCTGTAGGGGCTGTGAGAGATATCCCTCCCCTGACAACAGCAGCGGAGCTGCGATGCCTTTTGTCCTCCCTTGACAGGGAAGGGCAGGCTTAGGTGGAGGTGTGGGAGCTGGCACGCAGCTGACAGCTGGCCTTGCTCCAGTCAGGATTGACCATCCCTACCCTCTCTCCTCCAGACCTCGTTTGGGCATGACTGCACTCAACTCTGATGCATTCAGAGTGAAGAAGTCTGCTTTGAAGGCCGTTTGTTCTCAGCGGCTCAACGAACTAGCTCAACCAGTTCGGCGCTAAGCTCCCTCAGAAATGCTCCTGCCATCTGGCCACATCACCCCTTGGAACATCACTCTCTCTGGGCTGTGCTGTGGCTGGAATACCTCCTTGACACAGCACAGAGGCAGCACTCAGCAGAAACACTTTCATGGGAATTCAAATAAAATCATCATTCCTTAAGAATAGTCATCAGGGAAAATTAACAGAATTCAACCTAATGTGGGAAGACTCTCTCCCTAGGATGGGTTATGTCTGGAGTTTCTCTCTTGATTGTTTTGCTGTAACAGTTTAAGAAGTAATGAAACAACTTTTGGGGGAAGGCAGCACAGGAACTGTCCTTTCACACAGGGAAGTGTGACAAACCAAACCCAAGAGCACGCAGTAAGCTGATGCGCAACACCTAAATTAGAGTTTAAACATTTTTGCTGAAGTTTAAACATCATCTTACTACACTCAAAAGTTTTGTGCTCATGACAGAAGTAGAAATACAAAAGGCTACATTGTATGTTGAGTTGGCTTGGATTTGGGGCCTGTTTTCTCAAATGCCTGGTGAACAGGCAGATCCAGTTACAAAGGTGGTTAAAGCCGTGTGTTTCAGATACTCAGTTGTGTGATCGTGGGCAAAATAAGAGAGTTCTGCACTGGGATTTTTGGAGCCTTACTCGAAAAAGCAGAGCTCCCCTCAGTGTAAGAGAGAAGGCAAGTTGCAAAGGCTAAGCAGAAAACAAGTATTGATGCCAGAATTCTGCAGAGCAAATTCTCCAGTCGAGTCTGTGGGTGAGTCAGTTTGCAGGGGAACAACACAGCCTGTGAGGGGCATGACATAAGGGAGAATGCTTTTATCTGCTTCCTACAAGGTCAGTGCACTGGCTGCCCAACCACTGGCGACAGGCTGGAGATACAGAGGCAAGAGAGATGCTCACCAGTAAGGGACGAAAGCCACAAATGAAAGCATATGGCAGTTTCAGAGCCAATGTATTTTAATCTTCCCTGTGTTAAGCTGATTCTCCTTTCAAAGGAGTAGACACAGGTGACCACAAACCAGAAGGAGATTAATCAGAGGACCCATTAATTGATTCAGTAATCCATTAAGCAGAGGACTTTTGAAGCCTTTTAAACAAGGTAAGGTCACTGGGCAATGGTGCTAGTTATTTTTAGACCAGGCATTGTCTTGTGCCAGGATGGATGAGAGTTTGGACTTCGTGCAAGAGCCGCAGTGCAACTGCATTCCTCAGGCCTGAGAATGGCCAGGAGGAGACTGGAGTCTCCCCCAAAAGCCCTCAAGCTATGGGGGAACCCCAGCATCACCAGCTTCTGCCATCCTGGGGATTAGGTGTGTGAGGCTGTGTGGGCTGCCATGCATGGACCCACAGGTGCCCTAGGAGATGAGGCTGCTCATGGCTGTCCCTGTGGCAAAGGGAGAACCCACTGTGCCCACTGAGGCTGCCTGGGAGAAATACTACCCTTCCAGAGGAAGGAGTCTGCCTCCTGTCATGGGGGCAGACAGCACAAGCAGGGACATAACACAGCTCCTCTCATCAAAAAACATTGGGTTTTTGTTATTGCACTGGGAAAAAAGCCCAGAACAACCCATGTGTTTTTTCTGGTGACCCCTAACAGAAAGGTAAAAAAGGCATTGAAGGGGTGCTTGGTTTGGTCTGATTATGGTGTAGGCACTTGGTTTGCCAGTATCCAGAGCTGATTCAGGCATGTTGAGCCAAGTCACCTGAACAACACACCTGGTTTTCCAGATGCCCTACTCTCTGGATGATCTGTACCTTAAAGCTAGCACACATACTTTGCCTCTGGGGCTTGTAAGGAAAATGAGTCTTTATTTCTTCTTTCTATATTTGAACATACATCATGGCAAATTTTCTGCAAGCCTGGGACAAGGGCATGAAATTGCCTTTTCTTCTGCAGCTGCTGTTAATGGGTTGGAATCACTAGATAGGTTATCAGCCATCAAAAGGTATATACACACACACCCCACATATGTATATAATTAATTTTTCTGGTTATGTACATGTTAAATAAAATTTATGTTAAATAGCAGAGTATTACTTTGTATTGCAAAGCCTACTGCAACAGAAGAACCCCAAGGAAACCCACTCTGAAGAGCTTCACCATCGTTTATAAGAGGCAAGGGGATTGGAGCAGCATCCTCTAGTCCCTGACAGATCCGCTTTCTGAGGGCAGCCCTTCAGACTTCCTCCACTCTGCCAGGCGCTGCTTGAACCATTTCTGGAGAGAAAGAACAAGTCAGAGACTGAGTGCACTGGGCTGAGTGAAGCCTCCGAATAACTTTGCTAAAGATGCAGGTGTCAGCACGTGGGACAAGGTGAGGGGAACTCACGGTGCTGCTGCCTTGCAGCAAGGTGCAGTTCCCAGGGAGTACAGGCAGCCGGGATGGTTGCTCCTGGCTGAACCTACATGTAACCTACGTGTGCACCTCTTTCAGACTCATTCCTCAAGCCCACTTCAGACCTTGACAGCATGGGTGAGTCCTTTTCCTGTTACTGTGAGTCCAGGTTTTTCTTGCAAACAGAGTAGAGATTGGCTAAGGAGTTGGGTGATGTCTGTTTGAATGACTGGAGAAGTGAAATAATCACTTGCAGGTTCAAAACTGACAGGAATCAAAAGCTCACCTGTTTTAGAAATCATGAAAGGTACAGCACATTGGTTCTCAACAAATTTAAGAACAAATCTATTTTTAAAATTGTTTAAAAATTGCCTTAGTGTTCTAGTGTTCAGACAATATGCACATCTATGTTAGCAGTAACTTAGCACTATATCTGTCGTAACTTAGCATCTGGAAGCCCATTCCAAGAGCTGCTGATGCCCCTTCAATGCAGCCACAATTTAAAATACTAGATAAAATGAATCTGGTTACAGCTACACTACCTAAGAATAAAAGTAAGAAAAGAAATGTAACTCATATGCCGGAAGCACAGCTCAGCCTTTTGCTTGGCTATGTGCCTGTGATTCCTTTGTTGCAGCTCATTTTGTTGCTATATTTGTTCATGGTTATTTTTGAAGCTATTATGGTCCGTAATGATACAACCAGGGTGCTCTCTTCAAGTGTCTCTCACACTCACACCGCCTTCAACCACATCCAGTCATATGCTTGACAGCCTAGCCTCCTCTCAAAAATTGTCCTAAATCATCATGTCCTCTTTTCTTCTTTTGTTACTGAATTTTTTATTAAAATGGCTGCTATTTCTAGATGATAAAGTACTCCAGGTGCCAGGGGCGATGATTCCCTGTGTTCTACGCAATGCAGGCACTTTGCAGCTCACCACCCCAGTCTTGATCCTGTCCCTAACATGACCTTCATCTCCAGATCTCTAGGAGCACTCTAGATTAGTGGGAAAAGATTGCTATCAGGGAATATTTTAAGACATCTACAGAGATGCCCTGGGCATATATGGCCCTATGTTTAAAAAAAAAAAAAAAAAAAAAAAAAAAAAAAAAAAGCAGTGCCATTTCTATGGAAAAAAGGGTATTTTAGGAGTGTTGCCTCCTTGCTGCCTCAACCAACCAGTGATTGATACCTGCCTGTCACCAAAGCACAGTCTACTCTAGCTGAGGCCTAGTGGTGCAATGGATGCTGTTCCAGCATCTTTCCCTGGTACAGACTAAATGCTGACATTGCCAGCTTGGCTTTTATACCTCTTTGGCTTTGCTGAGGGAGAGCCAGGCTTGGCAGCTCTCTGCAAACTGCTGCTTCCAATGGCTCGGATTTCTTTTCTATACCCGTAAATGCTGCTGGGTCTAGTAAACACCTGCATCACTGTGAGCTGCACTGCCACCTGAAGGAACTGGGAAGAAGCCGTTTGCTTCTGAAGCCCATGGTAGCCCGCAGGTAGCCAGCTGGAGCACAGGACTTGGTGGAATTCCCAGACAGTGGCAGCCTGTCCCTGTGGAGGGGTACTTGGAGGCCTCTATGTCCCCTGGAGAGGCTGACAGACTTGCCTGACATCTGGGCTTAGGGACACTGAGGCAGAGGGTGCACAGCCTGAGCATATCCCACAGCACATCCTGCAGGAATTGCACCTATCTGCTTTAAAATGACAGTAGTTTCTTCAGACCTTAAAACCAGCAGTAGTTTGTGATCCAAGACTGTCAGAAATGGTTTGGAAGAACAGCATGAACGGGTTGTACATTCAGGAGCAGAAACACATGGAGTGCAGGAAGGATGTGGCGTACAGGGAGGTGCTGTGTTACATTAGAGCTCTGTGGGTGCAGTTAGGGGTGTGCTGGGGCTTGCAGAGGTGCAGAGGGGACTTGTGGGTGCAGTGAGGAGTGTGCAGGGAGCACGGTGGTGCAGGGAGTGCAAGCAGAGAGTACATGGGGCACAGAGGAGTGCAGGCGGTGTGGGGGGAGCATGAGAAGCGCAGGGGCTGCTGTAGGAAGCCCGTGTGGGGGACAGACGGGTGCAGGGGTACAATAGAGAGACCAGGACAGGATAGGCAGGAGATGTGGGGCACAGAGACATGCAGGGGCAGAGGAGCTGGTGTCAGGGGTGGGATGAGGGGCATACACTCACCAGAGTCTGCTCCTCGGAGAGCCCGGTCTCAGCAGCAATGAGGCACAGTGTGGTGGGGTCAGGATGCTTATTCACCTTGCAGAAGTGGTACTCCAGGATCTCCAGCTGCTCCTCAGTGGGAATCACTGGCTTTTCCATGGCCATCTCCTCCTGGGGCAGGGCTATGGGGCCAGGCACTGTGGAGAGGGGCTGGTGTCATTGCTCAAGCTGGGAGTGGCCAGCGGGGCCACACTTGTTGAACCCCAGATTTGCCATCTGTGTCCCCACCAACCTCCCCTGCCCCGGCTGTGGCCTCTGGCTGCAGCAGGGCTCAACTCCCTTCCCAAAGAAAGACATGCCAGGGAGCCCAGCTGGGAGCACCAGCCCCTCAGCAGCTCCTGTCTCAGTTTCTTCACTGCAGCGACCACAGGCCAACAGTGCCCAGTGCTGAGCTGTCTCACCATCCTCAGCTGGCAGGAAGCTGCAGGCTGCTCAGCACTCCCCTGGTGCTGTATTTATAGCCAGTGTGACTCCCATGGGAACGATTCCTGTTTACAGCCGTATTTAGGCCTGGGCGTCTCTTAGGAGTGATGTCACAGCAATGGGCATGTTCAGGGGGTTAATTTAAAGATATTAGCTAAAAAACATTATTTATCCTCTGAGTGAAGGGACAATATCTGATATCTAACCTAGTGGGTTGTTGGGGTTTTTTCCCTACTTCCCAGTGATCAGGCAAGTTTGAGCAAAGGAATGATAAAACCGAGCATACAAGATCTTCTGGGAGCATAATCTTTGACCCAGCAACCACCCCTATTTTCCCTCCTCAGGATCAGTGTCCTGGTCCTCCTCTTAGCAGTGTGGCCAGACATTGCACAATGCTGGCCATGAGAAGGGGAGCTGCATTGTTTTAAGTAATATTTAATGTTATCACACATGGGCATAAACAGTCCTATTGTTCCCAAGCATCACTGAACTGGTTGGTTGGTTGGGTTTTGGTGTATAAGTGTTCAAATCCTCGAGGACTGTACCCAGTGTATGTCTATTGCTCAAGCTCTTGCTGCCTCTGACTGTGGTCAGTCCTAGGAGCTCCCAGCAACAGCAGACCAAGAAGCCCATGTTTTCCTTCAGAGTAACATTTGTCCCACTTGTGCTTTGCATAATCTCTGGAAGATTTGGCCCAAAAGAACAAGCAAAACTAGTGCTTGGCTAATTCCCACACCTCTCTTCTGCTGGGCTCCAGGTTTGCTTCCACACAGCAGAGGGTTGAGCTTGCTAATTCAGTCAGCTAAAACACGAGGCACTGCCCCCACACAGCATGCACAAGTCCCTTGATGCTGAATCACTGTGGTGTTTTTGAAACCAGGCTGTGGGGTATTGGCAGGGGAGGAGCTGGTTGCAAAAATGTGGCCTTTCTTGATCTGCTCTCCTGCTGTCCCAGTTGCCTGGCCCATCTCTGTCAGGTTGGCTGGTTTGTGTTGCTGGCTCTCCAGTGCTGCCAGGAGCCCTTGGCCCTTCTTGGGACTCCTGTGGGTCATCTGCTGCAGACCTTCCCTGCCTCCACATTGCAGTCCAGCTTTTCCTTCCCTTTGGCTCTGGAGTATAATCCTGGAACATCCATCATGCTGCACTCTTGCTGCATAGGTTTAAACCCAGCTGCTTTCTTGGTTGACTGACAGCTCACCTTTAGGTACCCTGGGGTATTGAATGCCCCAGGGCTTTCACTTGCTGGCAGAACTGCTAGGATGGAGCTCAGCTTCAAGACTGTCTTGCAGCTTGAGAAGAGCCGGGAGCAGTGAGAGGCTGGAGGGATCCTCTTCTTTGAACTTTACCTCATAAAGCAAAGATCCCCCTGAGCCTCCTCTGCAGAAAGTGCTTTGACTAATAAAAGAATCCTTTGGCATTTGAGTAGGGGCTTATAAATAGACATGGGCTGGTTGTGAAACAGCCCACACTGCTTGAGTCCCTTGATTGTAACACAGTGGTTGCGTAACATTGAAGCACCTCTGAGCGGAATGGAGTGCTGGTAGCCAGTATTACCCACCAGCCCTGGATGGGCTGAGGAAAGACCATCTTTAAACCCAGGTACTGCAAGCCAAGCTGGCCTTGTCTGAGGAGTGTTGCAGCTGCCTGGGTTTTCCTGGGGTCAGCTCAGTTCAGAAGCATCCGTAAAGGAAGGGGGCAGTCATAATTCAATTCCTCATTCATGTGAGGTTGTAGGAGTCTGCTGAATGCTGCTCACCTACCTTAGATGTTTGTAGACCTCCAGAAAAGATGCAGGGGTAGAAGGAGGTCCCTTGGACTCGTGGTGCTGCTCTCCAGCACTGTGGCTGCCAGGCTCTCCATGAGGTCAAAATGCAGATGAGAGCAAGCTCAGGCCACAAGTCCTGCCTCTCCTTTTTTCAGCACACCACTGAGCCACCTGCCCTTCTCATAAAAAGCCCAGCCACAAAGGGATCCCTCATCACCTCTAGATCATGCATCTAGCCCAGGCCTCCAGCAGCAACGTGCCTTGGCAGTTCATAAATCATTGTTTGCAGCCTGCCGCATTAATGTGTTTGCATGGATTTGCATAGGGAACACATGCTTCATGTTTCACCTGCACAGCTATTTCTGCTTCTCATTATCTCCAGGTTCCTGAGGCGTTTCCCCATAGGACACAGTATCTTCTAGCTGCTGGCAGCTCAGGGTGCCCCAGCATGTGGGATGTGATGCCTGATGGCTTTCCTTTGTGTCCCCTCTACCCCTGCTTTGAAAGGAGAACAGTTTTTATCTCTCAAGGTTGTGAGATGGGTTTCAGGAAAAGGCAAAACCCCTGGAGCTCCTAGAGGGTTTTGCAGGTCTCTCCACATCACTCCACTATGTCCTGGAGAGTTTCAGGAGCCATGTGACCCCTGTGCAGCATATGGCTCTAGCACTTGGCACCTCCTGGATGCTAAAAATTGGGGGTATATGACAAGACTTGAGGGCACCAGGAGTGCCTAAATGCCCTGACACCCTTTGAGACCACTAATCACCTGCCCGCTACTTAAACAGAGCCTCGTTTAAGTCCAGGCGTGCAGCCTGGCCTTCAGGCTGTCCATCGTCTCTCCCCTGTACAGAGGAAGGATGATTGTCTCACATTTTTTTAAGCCTGGTAGAAATATGGAGACTCACAGCTGTTTAGCTTAGCTGCTAAAAAGCACCCCTTCTCACTGGTTTTTTCCTCCTAAATTTTTGAAAACATTAAAAAAAATGGCTTTTTCAGTGCAAAGAATATTAGCCTTTCAGAAGGACTGTGGGGTTGCAGTTGTCATTCAGCTGGGGTTTACTCACCCAGGCAGAAATGACAATGCCAGATGCACTGTCACAGGGAAACCACCACACCTGCTCTGTCCCGTGTGTCAAGCTAAAGACCCCTGGGGAATTCATGCTTGGCTCTGACTGTCTTGGTTTTAGTTAGAGCAATGTAAGAGCAGAAGCTTGCAAGTGGTTCAGTGGTCGCTTGGGCCGTGGGCAGCTCCAGCCAGCATTACTATGTACATGACAGCACCTGGTGCTCTTAGTGGGGCTGATAGGGCATTAAAATGCACCTCCAGGGCCATTTTGGAGTGAGCATACAAAAGGTAATGGCTGATGGACACAAGTTGCAGCAAGAGAAAGTCTTATTATATAGTACTCTGCCCATGTCCTGTGGTTGCACCCAGCTCCCAAGAAACACCCTGGGGTTACTAGCAGGACTCCTAGCTCTGGCCTGAAATAGAAGAGGACATCTTTCTGCCTCCCAGCATGCTTGCCCAGCACTGCTAGTGCAGTCAGCATTTACTATTCTGGCAGAAATCTGCTACTTTTCCAGAAAAGACACGATCTCTGTTTGCTCAGCTTTGCTTTTTTGAACAGTAGTCATAATAGCTGCCTGGCTGTGCAGCTTTCTAACGATTTACTGTACCCAAACCCCTAGAAATCTCTCTGAGCAGTTCCTGCCAAGCTGATGGGGCTCCATAGCTTCTGCTGGGCTTCTTGACCCCTTTCCCAGTGCTCCCACTGTCAGGGCTGGGGTGTGACTGGAGGCATCTGCATCTAGTTTTAGCTTACAGCTATTTCCTGCCACTGCAGGGATCAAAATAGCAGTTCTCAATGCAAACGAGTCCTCTTACCCTCCCTTGCTCTGCTGCAGAGCCATGTCCTGTCCTGAGCTTTGCTCAGCCTCCTGCTGTGGGGTGGCTGTGGATAACATCAGCCAGCATGGTGCACAGGATAAGGTGGGACAGAGGCTTTAAAAATAAACCAGGCCCTGCCATAAATAAGGAAAAAACACCTGTCATGCATCCTGTAAACTACCCGTCCAGTCTTTTAGAAGATAATATCAGATGGGAACAAAGCAAACAGGAGCACAGCAGCTGCTGCAGCAGAGGCAGGGCCCCGTGCTGGCCCTTCCCTGGGGTCTCTCCTGCCTGGGTGCCCTTCTACCTGCCCCGGGAATGAGCTGGGTGCAGCTTCGACCTCCTCAGCATCAGCAGTCAGAGCAGCTCCTCCCTCCATCCCCCCCCATCCCCAACTTCAAACCCACCCCAGCGCCCCCTGCCCAAAGCCTGTGCTTACCTGGAGCTGGCAGGGACCAGAAGTGCGTAAAACAAGAACCCCGCAGGTCCTTGGGTGACTGCTTAAGTATCTGCGTGTGTTTGACAGGCGGGGACCTGAAAAACCTGCCGCAAATCACCGGAGCTCCCGGGATCCACAGCCACTCTCTGGGCTGGTAATTCAGGTTTGGCTCCCGCTCCCTTTGGCAGGGCTCCGCGCGTGGTTGTGCGCGCCGCGGGCTCTCGGTGGCCCGGCAGCCGTCGGGGCGCGTCCCGCCACGCTCGGGGCCCCAGGACGCGGCCCCGGCCGGGGCTGCTTCCTGCGGGGGTACAGGAAAGGTGCAGGAGGGGTGCGGCGGAAACTGAGCTTCGTACAGCGGAGCTCCGGCCGAGCCCGCCCGTCCCTCCCGGCCGGGCTGCACCCCGCAGCGCCGCTGTGAGGAACCCCGCTCCCGCCTTTGCTGATGGAACACGGCAGCGCTGGCTGCTGCGCAGGGCTGGATTCTATCCCGCTTTACTGTCTTGCAAAGGATGTGTCCAGGTTTAACGTTCCTGAGTCTGCTGTCACTTTAGTCAGCCCTGTGATCCCGCCAGGCTGGGAGTGAGGGCAGGACTGGTTCCTGGATCCGTCCGGCTGCTGCAGCCCAAGTGCCTCAGAGGCACAGCCTGGCTGGGGATGGGGAGGAGAACAGGGTATCCTTCTCTGCCAAAGACTCTCCTCGATTAAAGTGCCCAGGAGCCCGCAGTTCCCAGTAGGGTGGTCTGGAAGCATTAGACAGCAGTTTAAAAAGAGGCATCTTGTGGGGTTGAGTGCAGTGGGGAGGGGCTGATTTTTCTCTTAGTTTATAGACAGCTGGAAGAGGATGCTGGAAAATCCGAGAGGCTGAAGAAAGGGCTCGTGAAAAATTGAGTGCGGTTTGCAGTGGCTGAGATTTTCTGCCAGAGCAAAACTTAAACTGGCACAGAATGCAAAAGCTGTGGAGCTGGCTGGAGTCAGAGGCAGGGAGCCCTGACCCTGGGGAGTAGTGGCTGGACAAACCCAGGCAGGACACCTCCCCTATGTTTAGCAGCGAGCCAAGACTGTCCTGAAGAGGTTTTGTAATGTTGGGGGAAACATGGGCCAAGGCAAGGGGATTGCAAAGATATCTGTGCCAAAGGACAGGCAGACCTGTGCCAGTTTTCCTAGCAGGATGACATTGATCAAGCAAGATCAGGGGATAGCTTCACTGTCTGATAAACCAAATGATGCTGTTCAGTGGCTGCCAGAGAGGTTTTAGGGGGAAGACTTGATCCTGCATGCCTTGGGCAGGCACCTGGCCAAAGGAATATGTCTTGTTTATCACTGGTGCTAAGCAACAGGAGCACAGGTAGCGATGGGTGTGCACAAGCAGATTGGACGATGTGTCCGGGGGGATGGCTCCAGTAGCTGTGGCTGGGGTCATCAGGGTGGATTCAAGGAAGCTGGAGCAGACCTCTGCAGCAGCACTCAGCCTTGGATTTCAACCCCAGTGTGGGAAAGTCCAGGAAGAGGTCCTGGACTGCTTGCTGACCTGTCCTTGGGGGAGCTCTCTGGGGCATTGCTACTTATCTGCGCCATGTCTGTGCTCTGCTCTGGCATCTGTTCTTGGCCAGCCTTGGTGACAGGACAGATGGGAAAATACTCTGTTACAGAAAGATTTTCCTATGTTTGTATGCTGTCTTTTTTTCCTTCCGTGCATGTGCCCCAAGCGTTGCAAAATGTGAGGAACCTGGCCCGCAGGAACAGGATAGGCTCCTCTCTTCCCTTGTTTATTACTGTCAATGTAGAGAAAGCCTTTAATGTGGAAAAACCCTTTTCTTTTAGCCTGTGAACCCAGCCCAAGCTTGCACTGGGAGCACTGGCAGTGACCTGTTTCAGGCTGAGACACACCATTGAAATAGTTTCAGAGGTGCTAGGAGTGCTGCAGTGACAGTGTGAAAGTCATATCACAAATCTGTTCACATCTGGCTGGCACATGTTAATGCTTTTCTGACCTTTTCAAAGATCTTTTAGGCCCCATTTCTCCTCCTGGAAGAGTGTCAAAATACTGCTGGAATTTATGCCTCACCTGATAGGAAGAGATCCTGTCACCAGAGGATGTCCTTTGTCAGCAGAATTAGATTAAATAGAAACAAAAGGAAGGGTGCATCCAGGCCCATCACAGAGACTTTTAGCTAGAAGTATAGCTGTTGCAATGTGCATTTGACAATTTCACATAATACTGTGGCACTGCAGGAAGGGGTTGGCAGCTGCAGCCTGCATTCAGCACCCCACTCCTCTGGACCCCTCTTGCAGAGGCTTGAATATCATCCATATTGCTCCGTGGCAAGATATTGGCTGAAGTCACTTTTGAGGGGGAGGTGGGGTGGGCATTTGACACACAGCTCATGCCCATCCTGTCCCATCCCTTTAACACTGCATGGAGACAGAATGTAAAGAAAACATGGAAAGGAGAGGGGGCAAGCAACTTGTCAAGCCAACAGGATAGAACGGGATATAACATAGCTTTTCTGAGTTGTTCATATTTCCTCCTTTTCATGCATCTCTCTTGAATTTTGCCATGTGTTCTTTCCTGAAATTGAGGCTTAGCACCAGCACCTCTTGTCCGGGGATTAAGCAGAGATATTTTTTCCTTTTTCTGAGTATGTGAATTAAAAGATAATGTGCTTTCCAGACTTCACCCCAACCTAAGTGTCAGGGAGAGCACAAAAGGTTCCTCTGAACACCCCAATGCAAAGGAAAACCTCAAAAGCTGTCTTCTGTTTTGTTTACCAGTGGAATTTTTTTTTCCTGATATACTGGGGTTTTCTGGCCACTAATCAAAAAAAATGTGGCTGGAAACAAGGCTTTACAGAATATTTTTGCTTTCATTCAGTTAGAGAAGAGTTTTCTAACTAGCCAGTACTGACTCAAAGGACAACACTCACAGCTACCCAGATGAGACTTCTACTTCCATGCCCCAAAACAGCATAAGAGATTGGTTGTTCTTCAGGGTGCAGCTGGCAATTGCCTTTGTTGGACATCCCAACATACAAGAACTTGACTGAGTCATTGTTCTTTTGATCAGTTTTTTCCCTAGGAGAGCAGCAACACTGGTTGCCCCTCAAGAGCCAGCAGCACACAGTGTTTACCCGGACCGTGCCCTGGGCAGGGGGAGGAGGAGGTGGGCACAGGTGGCTCCTTGCTGCTGGAGCACGCTGCTGGCCTGGACTCAGCAACTGCCTCTTCTGCTCTCTCCTTCATGCATTTTCCTTTGTTTTTAGTGGGCAGGGTTCAGCCTGTCTCTCCTCAGCAGCAGAACGGATCCAGGCCAGACAGATACTAATCAGATGTGACTTCCAATAAGATCCCTGCCTTTACTTTGTCCATGGGATACAGTTGTGTGGATGGAAACTGCAGTGTTTTATTATTCCTCCCGTTGTTCCAGTACTTCTCAGAGAACATTGTCATCTCATTGGTATTTCCATATGCAATCTCTGCCTGGGGTACAGTCTTCCTCCCTACTCTCACTCTTACTAACCAGATTGTTTTGAAGTGACTAAACCGGGAGTTGATACGTGCAGTTCCTTGCCGGGAGGATTTTCAGCAGCGCTGCCATAGCTTGTAGGCAGAACGTGCTGCAGCACGCAGAGACAGCTGGCAGGGCATCATCCCACGTGGGAGCTGCTGCCATGCCCAGCCCAGGAAAGCACTGGGGAGAGGCAGGGAGGGAGGACAGAGTAGACATGCAGATCCACTCTCTGCCCTGGGAGTGCCAGGGGTATGTGCAGGGGACTGAGTGCCCTTCCACAGACTCAGATGGCTGTGCATTTTCTAGGAATCAAGTCAGGGAGATGGAAGGCTGGAAAATGTCTTCTGAAATCTATTCTGTTATGAATCTCTAGGCTGAAGCTGCCTGGTTTTGGAGGTCCTGGCTCAAATACTTCAGTGATCAAATACTTCAACTCAAATACGTCAAGGTCAATGAAGAGACTTTCTCCCTCCCCAGAGCAGGGATGAGCTCTGTCCAAGCACTTGCCACCAACATGTCACTCTCAGTTGCAGCAGGAATGCTGTACTGACAACCTGCTTCGAGGGTCTCAGCAGGGTGAGCATGGGTGCTGACCATCCCATGACTTTCCTCAGCCTTCACCATGAGGGAAAAGGACCACGTTTTTCCCCTGTGCTGTCCCATGCCAGGGAGCCCACAAGTGCCTGGCCCTTATGCCCACCTCATGGCAGCAGTGCCATTCAGCTGGCAGCCTGCGGTTTCTGTTGGACCAGTTTGGGCAGGCACCTGTGGAGAGGTGGCTCTGGTGCCACCAGCTGCTGAGGCATTGCCACAGGCAATGAGCAGGATGGGTCATTTCTGTGTGACACACACCACAGCCCCTGTGGCACCTGTGGTGCCTTGTGACACTGGCAGACAGCTAGAATGACTTGCAGAGTGACAATGAACAGGGAAGGAGCATAATGGAGACTCTGCTCCACCTTCTGGGTGTCAGGGAGTGGCTTCAAGGGCCCTAAGAAATTAACTTCAAAAATTTTGTTCCCTTTAGCAACCTGGTTGCTAAAGAGGGCTCCTGGGAAGCTGGCACTAACAAAGGATGCTAGCTGCCCACAGTCATCTCTACACAGCTGATGGTGGGGACAGCTGAATGAGCACAATAGAAGCACCCACACATGCCTTCCTCATTGCTCTGACAGCCTCATCACCCCAGGGAGTGGGTCACCTTTAGTGTGACATCCTCTGCTCCTGGGATCTTCCCACTGCTCCAGCTCTGGGGGCTCAGGCAGTCCACTGACAGAGGCTTGGTTGTGTCTAGTGTGTCTGGCTGAGAGGCCCCAGCATGGAGGAGAGTGTCCTTGCCATGTCTCTCCGGGCATGGTGACTGGGCTGGTGCAAGGGAGGGAATATGGGACCACGGTACAGTGTTGCACAGGCAAGCAGCTGAGGAGTGCTCAACCCATGGGAGAGCCCAGCAGGCTCAAACAAGCACAGCCAGCCTAAGAAACCTGAGCTAACAAAGCTGTTCCTGCACCACTGCTTAGGGAAGTCACACTCTTGTCACAGCACGTCTTTTAGCACCTTGTCCTGCTGGAGGGAAGTGGTTTGGGGGACACCCAAGGCTGGGGGGCCAGTTCCCATCAGTGGTGAGGGCAGGTTCTGGAGGCTCACTGCCAATCTGAGGCTGTTTGAAGCAGAAGGAAGGCTTCTGGCACTGGCGTGGGATTGCTCTCATGTTGCTCCAAGTGCCTATGTGCCCGTCTCTTGGCTGGCTGGTGCTACATACAGCCAGTCTGTCTGGCTTCCCTGGGTGGGTTTTTCTCCCTTCTTCAAGGGCTGTTTCTCATCCTAGGCCAAGTCCTGGCTAGTAAGACCTTCTCCAGGGAGGAGTTTATGTAGGGCTATGTCTCCTGTTGCTTAGGTCTCTGGCCTGGCTGCAGAAATCCCTGCTCAGTGGGATGGGCACAGCAGGGCTGAGCTCAGGGAGCCCCCTGGAGAGCTGTGTCCCCTGTGCTCCTCCTGCTGTCCAGCACAGGCCTGTCTGCATGGCAAGGGAACAGACTTTCAGGGGTTTCCAGAGCCTGCTTCCCTTGAAATATACCTAACTTAGCAGATATTCTTTCAGCAAGACACCCATTCACCTGTTCTGCATAGAAATGGATTTGCTGACTTGTGTGCTTGACCATGGCAAATATGAGCAGTGGGGAAAATACACAAGGGGCCAGCTCTGTTCTCTGTGCCCAGCCTGCTGTTGCATTGGAAATGTTGGTGACTTGGGAGTAGGGACACAGAGGAGACACCTAGTGTGTAACTGGTCACTGCCTGCTGGTCTCTGCCAGCTGTTTTTCAGTCCTGTCATCTCTGAAGACCTGCAGGCTTTCTTGAGTCTCTGAAAGTGTTTTATCTGTTCTGAATGAAGTACTCTTATCACTCCCTAATGGCAAGCTGTTAACCTTAAATGCTCATTTCATGTTTTCACCCAAGGAAATTGAATGCAGAGATGGGAAGTTAGGCAGAAGGCTCAGAGGCATTTTTCTGCTGTGCACCTACACACAGCACTCCAGATAACTGAGGTGCTTTCTCATAAGTAGTCACACCTGTCGGGGTGGTTCTGGTGGTTCTGATAACACCCGACTTTGTGCAGTGCAGGTGCTGCTTGCAAATGCACTAGCCTGTTGCTATTGCAAACTGCAGAATAAGTGAGGTGGAAATGATCTCTCCAGGTCTCTAGTCCAACCTCCTGCTCCAAGCAGGGCCCTCTAGATCAGGATTGTGAGCAACAGAATTGTGAACATCTTGAAGAATATTGTTCCTAAAACCTCTATGTGTTTCTGTTCTAGTATTCCTCATGGGAAATAAAGTTTTGCTGGTATTTAACAAATTTTTTGCATGCAGACAAGATCCCTATTCTAGCCCATTATTACTTATATGTGGTTTTTTGCCTTACTGGTGCATGGCAAAGTCTAAAGGCAATGTTTGTCAGGGGACAACAAATGGTTTTTTCCCTCCTCACGAGCCCAAACAGCTTTCTTTTCAGAGTTAAAAAAAACTCCTTTTCCTCTTCTGACAGCTTTTTAACAGGATATCCTTCTTTCTCTGTGTAGGAGTGGAAGAAGTCCCCAAAATATGCAGGTTTTTCTTCTTTTTGGACTCAGTCATATAGCAACAGATGATACTAGGAGTTTGCAGATCCTTATGCCCAGGGTTTAGGAAATCATTACTTTGGCTGATCCACGGAGATGACTTGCTTATTGTCTTGTCCTATTTGATTCTGACATGAATACTATCTAGCTCTCAACAGATAGTCCAGTTTTAAAGTTTGATTATGGTTGCAGATCCCTAAATTCCCCTGGAGAAACTGGCTGGTCATGGCATGGATGGATGCACTGTTTGCCATGTAAAATCTATCTGGGTGGCAGGACCCAGAGAGTGTTGGTGAGTGGAGTTACATCCAGCTGGTGGATGGTCACTGGTGGGGTTCCCCAGGGCTCAGTGTTGGGGCCAGCCCTATTTAATCTCTTTGTCAGTGATCTGGCCAATGGGATTGAGTGCATCCTCTGGGCAGAGGGCAAGTTGATAGTCAGAGAAAGCACCAGGGACACAATTTGCATTTTGCTTGATTGTCAGGATTTATGTTTAGTAACAGAGCTTAGTGGGACTTGGCAGTGTTAGGTCTACAGTTGATGATCTTAAAGGTCTTTTCCAGCCTACATGATTCTACAATTCTTAGCAGATAAACTTCCTCACTGATGTGACCTTGCATTCACAACCTCACATTTCATTACAGCTTTGTGCATCCAGCTGTACTTATGTCTCCTACCATAGGGAAGGCAGCAACATTTTGGGGCAAGAAAAGCTATGTAAATGCAAGGCTGATTTTTAGAAATTCAGAGAGAAGCAAGCTACTTGGAGTTTCCCAAAGCTTACCAGAAGGTAGGAGTGTGCATGCAGATAGCTATGGTACAACAGCCCCAAAGCCTCCTACAGAAGCCACTCCTCTTTGACAGGTGGTCTTCAAATGAAGAGAGAGAGTTCTCATGAAGTGTCCACTTACAGATATCTGCAAATTGCTGGATGTCCAAAATATTTGAAGGAAACAGGCAGATAAGAAAGGACTTCCAGAAAACCCAGGCCCTTCCAGTGCAGCAGTTTGGGGCTTGCTGCAATATCCCACAGAATCTACAGTGACACCAGGTATTACTAGACAAGTTAAAGACCTCTGTCCCAGCCCTAGAGTGCTTCACAGTAGGATTTTTCACTGGGGAAGCTGGAACATACTAGCTTATGTAGGAACAGCTTTAGGTCAACTCTAACCACTTTTGCATCTAATGTCAGGAAGAAATATTCAGAACTGCTTAAAAGGTAAAATTAAACACATGTACCAGATTCTTGCATAATTTCTCACCAGATGACTGAAGAAGCACTTAAAAGGGTTAATTTTTCCTCAATGTAAAGATGAGGCACTTTCACAGAGAAAAGTTGGAGGTTTTTTTCTTGAGGTTATCTAGCTAAGCATTCCCTGTCCAGAAACCTATGCTACCTTCTATAGATGCTTAGAGTTTAGAAAATGAAGCAGTTGCTACGTGACCAGCTCGAGAATCACAAAGCTAAGATAGAAGCCAGTGCGATCCTACACATGGCAATGAATGCCACAGCTTCATCTGTGAGTCATCTGCCCAAAGAATAACGTTTCTACCAAATTGTGCACCATGGAGTCTCCTCAAATAAAACATACTTGGATTCAATGATCAGGAAAAAGCAAGTTAACTTTGCCAAGTAAATGAGATTGACCGTGTATCAATGACACTTACAATAATACAGTTGTAAACAAACAGCTTCTAACAGAATGTTTATGCATTGAAACGATAATGATGAATAAAAATCGTTTCCTGCACCCCCGACTGAGAACACAAAATGAGCTTTAAAAGAAAACAAATGCTGCCGCCTAGAGAGCAAGTCGGAAATCCACAAATCCAAGCTCTTCGTACTGTCTTCCACAGGATTCAGACATGGCTTTCCCTTCTGCTCTTGCCCATGGTCCTGTGTCACCCAGGGAAAGACTTCTTTTTTCCTCTAGATACCAGTGTTACTAACCAGTTACACCTCTGCTGGAGAAAGCTTACGTACCCTTCAAAGGGTGCCTGAAGCAAGGGGCTGACGCACTTCCAAACTACCCACAGCTAAGCTGGGAGTTGGAGTTCAGCTCTCCCAAAAACCACACGCATTGTGCCCGCTGAGCAACAGTACGTGGAGTTCAGGAAACTTTTAAAAACACATTTCCTTGGCAAAATTAAAAAAAACAATTAAAATTCCACAGGAGGGAGAGTTGGGAATTTAGTCAGATTTTAAAAAAAGCTCTTCTTGTAACACATCCAGGGGGAAAAAGCCATTCATCTCCACATTTCATTAGCAAGAGCCAGTAAGACATCTTCTGACCTTCCTTTGATCTATATGGATGGCTGCACATTCTCCTCCCAGTGAAATTGGGACTGTGCTGGCCCTGTGAAGCTAGGAATTGTCATAAAATCCTAATCAATCAAAATATTGCTCAACCACCTGAGCTCGGACAGAAAAGAGATCCTTTTTTGATTCACAACCATGCCATTCAGCTAGCATAACTCCTTCTTAGCCTCACACATGTAGTAGGCTAATGGGAATGCTTGCCGCGCTTGTTGATGTCTTAAGATCACAGTAACATTCTTCTATGACACTGTATTATGAATTATGCTGGTAATCTGTTATTCTTATGTTAATATTATAAGTTATGTGGTGAAGCTGTGTCAGGGGAGGTTTAGGTTGGTTGTTAGGAAAAGGTTCTTCACAGAGAGGGCAGTTGGGCACTGAAACAGGCTCCCCAGAAAGCACCAAGACTCCGTTCAAGAAGTGTTTGGATAATGCTCTCAACGTGGTCCTAAATGTAATGTACAGTTTTAGCTTCAAAAAATTAAATCCATCATACTGAAACTCACCATCTTTTGGAACTATAAAGCTTCATAAACACCCAGCTGGGGTACACTACTGTTTCAAGGGTTTGGTTTTTTTGCTTCCAGCCCTCCAGTTGTGCCACACACGACATTCCTCCATCAGTGATTAATCTTTGCTCAAAGAAAATGAAAGCAGGCGTGTGCTGGAAGGTTAAGGATAGTTCTGACCCTTTAAAGGAACTATAAGGCAAAAACATCATTGTTTTTCAAACCCGAAGTCACTGACCTGTTCCTCAGGCATGAAACATGCTGTACATCTCTGCCTGCACTGCTGCTGCCCAGCAAAGCCTGACAAAGCCATTGTCTGGGGCCAGGGGGAGAGCAGGTGCTGCTTGGCTGACATCAAAGGTAGAAGCCACCTGTGTATTACCAAGGACCTTAGGACAATCCAAACAGAGTTAATTTCAACCAGCATGCAAAAAACAGATGTTCAGTGCAACAGAAAAGAAAAAACCTAAACTTACAAGAAAAGTACAAGGGGAAGACCAAACCCCACGAAAAGTACAAGGAAAGGGCCAAACCCCAGCTCTTGCACACCCTCCCTGTGGGAAGGCCCACCAGAGCCACTCTGGAGTGCACCCCTTCATGCCGTCTTGAGTTTTCCAATTTTGCTTTGATGTTTGCCACAGGAAGTGGCTTTTGGGTGCCAGCCAGGCCAGTGACAGCACAGCCCCAGGGAGCAGCTCCCAGAGGGATGGGATGGGTTGCTATTGCAAACTGCAGAATAAGTGAGGTGGAAATGATCTCTCCAGGTCTCTACTCCAACCTCCTGCTCCAAGCAGGGCCCTCTAGATCAGGTGACTTAGGATTGTGAGCAGCAGAATTGTGAACATCTTGAAGAATGTTGTTCCTAAAACCTCTATGTTTTAGGAGGGGGCAGTGCATGCCCTCACCCATTCCTCCAGCATTCCAAAACAGCCCTTACTTGCAGCAAGAGCAGAGGGTGCCCAGGTCACTGCCCCCACCAGCAGGACCTGCAGGTAGGGAGCCAGGGGCAGAGGCTTGGTACGTGTCATCTCACCATCACCAGTTTGGCTGCTGCCACAGGAAAGCCCTCCAGTGGCTCTCCAGGGGTCACTGGCACCTGTGGGCTCAAAATATCCCAGAAACAAAGAGCACTGCCTTTGACAGAGATGCTGGGGCCTCCTTGATCCCAGGTGGGACTGTGGGAATGGCTTTTGGTACTCATTCACTTCCTTCCTTGGTGCGCTCAATCCCTTCTCTGGACAACTGACCCACAGGTATAGAGTCAGGACATCTCTTTCTTATGAGTAAGAAAATAAATCAGGGTTCAGGTATAACTGTACTATGGATATGTTTCCAACCACCGGTTTTAATACAGTAAACATACTTTAAATATGCAAGCTTATTTATTAATACAAGCTACACAGAAGGTACACTTAAGGCATTGTTTCCATTTGGATTGTCTGTGAGCCTCTTATTTTCTTGAAAAGCAGCCATCTGTCATATCAGCAACGTCCTTCTCGGAGAATTTGTATATGCGTGTGATCTTCCCTGCAAACAGAAGAGAAATATATTGGAAGAGGAACACTACTTGAATTTTACAGACACATTTTATAAAGTGGACTCTCTCATGTCTTTCTGTGTGTTCAGTTAAATGCAGTGATGCATTAATTGCATCACTTACTGAAAGCATTACCACAAAGTAACCATAATGCAAAAATGTATGAATCACATACACAGAGTGAGTAACTTACCACAGGCTTTGTTACCTACAAAAACCCGATTAAACCATCTGCAGAGCTGAGAACTATCAAACCACATGAAAAATTGCACCATGAGGACTAACATGTCCATTACAAAGCACTAATACAACTTAAACTTTGCAGTCTCTAGGGTGCAAACCAGTTCTAATGCTTACAAAATTTCCCCCTTTCTCATGGGAATTCAGTGGGAAGGGTGTGCATCTTGATCCACCTCTGCATCTGGGGCTTCATTAAATTTTGAATGTGTGGTTCTCTGAATGCTGGAATCTTCTTTAAGGAAATTTTAACCAAGTACCCCTTAGTTTGGGAACACTGGTTTGGTTTTTTTGCAAGTATTTTGGGGTCCTCCATTCATAAATCTTAATTTACCAGGCAAGTGCAGACAGAAAAAAAAATAATAGAATGCTAATTGTCCCAGATCATCAGTTTGTTTCTTTAAATTAATAGAATCAAGCTGGTTTACTCCTCATGAAATGCAAGAGACTTAGGTTTACCCAAAAGCAGGGGTAATCTGTACTAATAGTTTTATCAGGGATCTTTTAACCAGAAGGTAAGTGGAGCAGATCAGGAATATAAAAAGAAAAATCAAGGCTATGGGACATAAAGGACCGGTAAGGATGTAAGGAGTAGTTCTGGCTAAAGGACAGCCCTGACACTAAACCCTGCAGAGGCATCTCAAGCTGCTGCATCTATTTCCAGAGAGCACGTATTGCTGTAAACTAAGATCAGATGTTTTCATTGCTACTGGACACTGAGTGTGAAAGAGACCTGGGATTTGCATTTCAGCACTCGTTTAAGAAAAGATTAAATTTAAGCTTAAAAAAAACCCCCCAAAACAAACCAAAAACAAAAACAACAACAAAAAAAAGTAGAGAGGAAAACCAACTTAGGTCTTACAGTTAAGGGGCTTCACTGCAGAGCCAGGATGGGGAGGGTTTTGTGCTGCACCTTTGCTCCAGGTGTCTCATGTTATCATAGATCAACTGCAGCAACCTCTTCTGCAGCACTCAATTCACACAGGGCTCTCCAGGTGCCCACACAGTCCCTCATGGCTAAAAGAGCTCATGGACAGTACTGTCTTGGCCATGCAGAAGTGCAACTCTCTCAAGAAGTCCCTACATGGGGTTAAATATGGGCTAGAACAAACCTGCAAGATGGCAATCAAGAATCACTTCAAGTTAATTGAGAAGTGGCTGTTTTGTAATTTAGTACTGGATGTGTCCCTAGATCTGTTTCTGTATCACCACATTACACAATTTCAGCAACTGGTCAAGCAGCTTGCTAAATAGGGCAGAAAAATCTCTTTGTTCTGTCCTCCTAAGATGTGTGACAGACTGTACCTTAGATTACTTGGAGTGGAATGATCATTGCTTATGACTATGGACTGTTTTTCAAAGCTGAAATTCCTCCAATAAAGCAAAATGTTTTATCCATGTTGTGTTCATGCCAAGTCAAACACTTGAGAACAACAACTCCAGACTGAACTAGAAGGCCCCCAAATATGCCAACTACAGAACTACAAAAGAAAAACCATCAAGAGAGTATATGCTCACCCTGTGTCCTGTCAGACCAAAATACATGTTTCTGAGCATGTAAGAAGACAGCAAAAAAAATGGTTAAGATAAAATTCTATCTTGTGTGTATAATTGGTTTTAATCCCGTGTATCACAAGACATGTTCTTTACATCTAATACTAAAAAGACATAAGCCCCATCACTAACTACTTAAGGAATTACTTAAGGAGTTGAAATAAGCAGCAGATTTGACTGGAGAACCCTTTGTTTGGTGTGCAATGCTGTATTCAGCAATTGAATTCAATCATGGAATCTGCCATGCATCCATCTGGAACTTAGAGATCATGCCTAAAAAAATTAAGCATCCTAGAAAGGTAAGGCTGGATCTCAAAGCCCATCCTTCTGTTCTGAAAGGATCAAAGATACTGTTTAGGTCGTGAGACGCTCTCTTGTCTGTGTCTCCACAATATGGGATTTGCACTCTCTGTGAGCGATACTCAGCACTTCCCTTTGTTTTTTACTGTGCTGATTTCACTCCATTTCTCCAGATATCTGAGAATTTCTATAATATCCTGCACAGTTCACCGTATCCATGCCATTTTGCAATTTTTTATTATATAAAATAAAATAGGGCTTTCAAATGTAAAATGCTGATCACTGCTTTTGAACCACAGCATTTCAAACTTCTATGACTTCATCCTTTAACAATTTCAGCTGAATAACTATTTGTCTGCTTATGTGAATGTCAAGTGGAGATAATGTAAACTACCTTATTAATGTAATGCACCAATACTTCTATTTCCTCCTACTCTGTTTGGCCAGTAATCATGCCAAAAAACTAAATCTCATGGATTTGATTGGATTATTTCTCACAAATCTGTATCTGCTTTGCTTACATTCCTCATTACCTCTGGCTATGTACAAAACTAATCACTTAATAACTTACTCCAACATCACTCAAGCCAGGGTAGGCTCCTAGTACGTAATATACCAGAACCTCTTTTCTTCCCTTTTAACAGATTCTACTGTGTTACTGTGTGTGAATTTTGATTACTTTTTTTTTTTTTTTTTACTAACTGTAGGTTTACCAATTCTCTTTGCAAAGTGTCGCTTGCTTGGGTTGTTTGTGCTGCACTCTGGTGAAAGTGTTACTAAGGTCTGCACATCTGCATGACATGGTTCAGCACGTCCTTTACAATATTACCTTGAGTGTTCTTTGGTGCCTTTATCACTTTCCTTATTTTGGCCTGTGTTACTTTTATCTTGGTCATTTGAATTTTATAGACTATCTGCTCAGAGTTAATCTTTCCACTGCCCCAAAGTCAGAAATGCATTTCAGCCTCCCCTTTCTTGAGATCTATCTGTTCCCAATTTTGTAAGTTCCCCTCACTGCTATTCTGCTACTCTCACTTATACCTTCTGCTGGAAACAGAATATCTTTTATTTCATTAATATAAATTGTCTTTTACCATCAAAATTCTATTCACAACAGTTCCTCCCAGTTTGTACTGAGAGACTGCTCCATAAAGGCTTCCAGTAAATTGTAATGGGGAGTAATTATGCTCATTAGATACCGATTCTCTCTGTTTTCAATTTGATTTTAAATTATTAAATTATTAAATATTTATAATTATAAATATTTTATAATTATAAAATATTTTAAAATATTAAATAATAAAATACCCTCTCTCAAATATCAGGCAGACTTTTCCTTGATTTTAGACAACCTGAAGACAAAATAGTATTTTCACCTAACATTTGGCATTCTTAGTCTTCTTTATGAAAGGAAGTACAGGAGATTGGATCTTGAACATAAATAAATATGTAAAGCTGCATTTTGGGTGAGATCTTTCATGTTTTCTGATGGAAAGTGTGGAAAGGTCTGGCATTATATTTATTGGTAGTATGGGATTGTGGGAATATGACAGGCAACCTTCTCTAAGATGCTCCTTCTCAGGAATTACTAATACAAATATTCAATACATCCAGCTGACTGAATCCAGTCAAACCCATTTACTGGTATCACAACAAAATGTGTTGCAAGGGATTCACAGCTGAGAAGACACTGCTGAAACTGCAGCACAACACTGCAAATGATCCAAAGCCAGGAATTTTCTATCAGTTAGCTGGAATGTCAGGGTGAATGTTCTGCTTGCCTATAGGGAAGGGAAGGACAGAATTAAGTGATTACCTGTTAGCAAGGCAGAGCACACATTCGTTTCCATAGGTCTCTCCATCAGTCCCACAAACGGGATGGTAGTCCCTTGGACACATGTACTTATACTGCGCGCAGTTAGGCTAGGGAAAACGGGTACAAAATAAGTCAAAGTTACACCATTTGAAACAGGTTTCTGTTCAGCTGCTGAGGAATCCTGGCATGCAAAGAAAAAAGGTGTCCAACAGGAGCTGGCCCAGCATTTTAAACTGCCACGTTATCTTTCATACTCTTATGGGAATCTATCACTTGAGGCTTGGCTCCTCCGGCCTGGCACGGCTTAGCTGTGGTGTCAGGACATATGCGTGCCCCACAGCGCAGCCCTTCCGACCTCTGAGCATCGGCGGGACACACGGACAGCGAGTCTCCACCAAGGGCAATGCAGATGGAGATGGTAAGAGATGGGCATCGTGTGCTGGAGCCAGCAGCCTCCCCGGCGCCTCAGCTGCGGGGAGACACCCCTGCTCATTGCCGGGGCTCCGGAGCCATGGCAAGCGCGGACTCCCAGCGTGGGGCCCGCGGCTGTGGGGAAGGGGCCGGGGGAAGCGGGAGGCCTGGCTGGGGGCAGGGAGGGCAGAGGGGAGGGGGCACTCACCGGGTAGCTGGCCATGGCGCCGGGACACGAGAGGAGCCCTGTGGAGAGCGAGCAGCGTTAACGGCGCCCGGTCCCGCACCGATCCCCCGACCTCCGCGGGCCAGCCCTGGCTGTTACCGACAGGACGCTGCCCCGTCCCGGCCCCCCCCGCCAGTCTCTGCCCGCTCCTGGGACACTCTGGCCAGCCGCTGTCCCATCCCGGCATCCCCCGACCAGCTGCTGTCCCGGTCCCGGTCCCGGTCCCGGCCCCGACCAGCAGCCGTCCGGCACCACCCTGCGCCGGTTCCCCGCCCAGCCTCCGGATAGCGGGCGCCCACCCCGGGCTTAATTCCGCCGCCGCGCCCCGGAGCCAGCCGGGGCACGGCACCGCTTCAGCTTTCCCCTTCCCCGGGACGGCGCTGGCCGGAGTGCGGTACTAGCCCGTTCCCCACTCCCCGGCTCCCGTCCCTGCCCCGGCCGCCAGAGCCCGGCGCGGCGCGCGGTACCGGCGAGCAGGACGGGCAGGAGCAGCAGCAGCAGCGCCAGCGGCCGCGCCATGTCGCCAACTGAGCGGCGGCGGCTCGGGGCGCAACGGCCGCGGAGCCAACGGCGGGCACGGGGCGGGCGCGGGGCGGCGCGGGGGACACCGCCGGGGGGACAGGCTGGGGACAGGCGGCTGAGCGCTGCAGGAACCTCCCCAGGTGCACGCTCACGGGGATGGAAAACTTGCCCGTCAGAGCTGTGCAGGTGGGCAGCACAGTTAATGGGGCGGAGGGCGCCAGCTGTGATTTCAGCGTTCACAAGGTTTCCCCGCCTGACTTCAGCTCGTTAGGGTTGTGCTTTGATAGCTGAGTGTCGTGGGCAGCGCAGGGAGGTTGGAAATATGCACGCAGTACCGATCAGAGTCGTTATCTTTGCAGAGCCCAGAGGCTGGCTTTGCACAGAGTCTGACTCTGCAAATGTTTTTATGCAGTTTCCTAAACTCTAGGCTTTGAACTTCTTGCAAAATGGCCTGTGCTTCTGTGTATGAGTGGGGTTAGACCTATCGAGTGTTTTGATACGTCCCACATAGGTATATACACAGGTATCACACACACACCATTCTTGTCTGTGTGTCAACCTCTGAATTCTTTCAAGTATGGCTTTTTTTTTCTTTCAGTGCGCCCTGCCTACATGGCATCATAGGGAGGTTATTTTATTATCTGCTTAATGTGTTCTTAATCCTCCAGGTAACCTCTGCAAATTGCAGTTTCAGATTTTCATTTGTGCAAACCTTTGCCATTACTACCCAACACAAGGCATGTTTCATGTAAAGGCCTCTGGCTTGGCTGTTTTAAGCAAGATGCCTAATCAGAATGTTTTGTGGCTGGTGAAGCATGTAGAGGGTTATTTCTCTCTGCCTGATTTCCTTCCGTAGCTTTCCCAACTTTCTGCCCCAGCTTTGCCTATTAAGCCATTTGAGATGAGGGTGTCTTTCTGTTACCTTGTTTTAGATGGGATGGTTGCTGGATTTGCCCTCCTGAGGGGAGGATCATAAGGGGTTTAAATACTGGAGAGTTGTGCTGGGGTGGTTTCTTGAAGGTTTGGCTTTTCAAAGGCATAGGTGCCGTCTGAAAGTGAAAAAAGCAAAACCAAGGGTAGAAATTATTTCTTAGGCTGTGAATCTTGTAAGTTCCTCTAAACAGTTAAATGCAAAGCTCTTGCTCAGAAAGAAAGCCTGAACAACATGAACCAAGGAAGAGCTCAGTGTTCCACCTGTTGGTAGCCCAGACCAACTTTCTCCTGAACAACTCCTGCACAAGAAGCACTAAATGTGTGTGCACTGTCATCACGTCACCTAAGAGAATAGCTGCTCCCTAAAAATGTTCTCTACATGCATGTATTTTCCAACATATTTAATGTTAGTTCTATAATCATCATGTTGCACTTGATCCCAAATAAATGGTATGAATGGAGCAATTTGGGTAGACATTGCTTCAGTTTTCTTTCTGTGATATGAACTCGGTAATATCAACTCAGTGACAGCCATGTGTTCTATCCTGGAGAAAACAGGGAAAAATAAAATAAAGGTGCTCTATTGACTCTCAATCTGACAATCATATTTGAAAGTGGTGCCAGTCTCCTCAATTTTGAAAGTATTTTGTTTCACTTACTTATATTTTTCTACTAAGAGTATTTAATTTTGCCTTATTTGAGTAAAATTTTAGAGACAAGTCTTTAGAGAAGGGAAAATTGTAGAAATAGGATTTTAAACAGAAGAAAAGATAACTTACAAAATTTTTCTTCTGGCAAGATCGAGTGTCTATTACAAAATAGTAATTTTCTTTCATAAGTTATTAAGAACTGGAGGCAAGGAAGAGTATAATTATGCAGAGAGCTTCTTAATAGCTTTTGTATTCTGTTAATACATTTCTGATACGAATGCTGAGTCATTGGAAAGGAAAATTGCAGAATTATTTGCGTATCTCCTAGAAGTTATCTTCTTGTTAAAATCAGGTAGCTGATTAACAAACATGGAAGATAATCATGAACCTAGCATATAGGCTGCAGGGAACAATGCATAATTAGAAGTTGCATCCCTTCAGAGAAGGTCTGTTTCTGCTTCATGTTTAGTGGAATAACCCTCTGTGCTTGGAAGCTAGAATTTTTTTGAACTTCAGTCAGACCTTTGCGGTGCTCCATGGCCTTGCTGCTGCTCCAGTGAGTGCCAGCCAGGTGTTTCTGAGATGTACCTGCAGCAAAGATTGGCACAGATCATGATCACCTCCAGGTGGGGTCTTGTGAGAGGGAAGTAGAGGGGGAAGATCACCTCCCTCGATGTGCTGGCCATTTCTCTTTTGATGTAGCCCAGGATATGTTTGGTTTTCTGGGCTATAAGAGCACACTGACAAGACACGTCCAACTTTTCAACCACCAACACCCCAAGTCCTTCCTCCACAGGCCTGCACTTCATATCCATTCATCCCTATCTGATGTTCATTTTTAAGTAATTGAGTCTATTTGTGAAAATCAGAGCTTTCCCCACACTCTTGGTGTTTCTTGGAAAGAAAATGTGTTGAAGATTTGTGACATCTTCTTCCGTGGGAGTTTTCAGGACTCAGCTAGACAAGATTATGATTTTGCTGATGTACTGTTGCCAGTAGTCCTGTTCCAAATGTGAGGGGGGGAGAGACCCAGAGGTCCCTTTCAGCCACCCTTCCCAGGGTTTAGGTGGCAGGACAGGTTGGAAATGAGCTGAGACAGCAAATCTCAGCATAAAATTAGTTCACAATCTCAAAAATAAAAAAAGAGCTATCTATCACCTCACCAGCTTAAAACAGATACAGGAGGTATCTTAGTCCCAATCTTTCAAGTACCAGGAAGATTGGGACTAAGGAACTGGATTGCCTGCTACCTTTAGGATTCAGCAGCGTGGCATGAAATACCCTCTTTGCCACAGGTTGTGGTGGATGCTAAAGGTTTAGACTTGGAAGAAAAAAATAGAGTTGCAAGGTAAGAAACCATAGGTGGCCTTAAGAGTATGAAAATTTCCACTGAAACAGGTTCCTGCAGGCTGCTGCAGGCAGGAAGGTCACACACAGGAAGTCTGGGAATGCATTTGCTCCAGTTTTCTCTTGGCCACTGTTGATGGCCTCTTGGAGAGCAGAGGCTGGTGAGAGGGATGCTGTGGTCACACAGCATAACCTGCAGGTAATGTCCTCTGGCTGCCCCCAGTCGTTTAGGGGAGGATGTTAAATCCACTGTAGCAGAACAGTTCAGCTGATGGGCCTGTGCTGCTGCAGGCAGTCTAGAAGGGCACAAGGCTTGGGCACAATGCTGGGGCACGTCCCAGCTGCACTTATGCCATGGGCATGTGAGTCTCCTGCCACAAGTACAGGAGCTTGTCTTTCCACCTGATTAATTGCAGGGGTAAAACCAAGCAACATGGCACAGGACAATCAAAAATGCTTCTGAGCTGCTTTTTGGCATGCCCAGTCTGGGGTGGCACTGCTGAAAGCCTCTTTCCTAAGGCACTGGGGGACTCCTCCCTCATGTGAGACTGGAATGCCCAGGAAATAGTTTGGCACTTGCTTACTGGCTGATCCTGACAATTTGAACCTGCACAGCAGCAGGGAAGAGATGGACACAGGGGAAAAGCTGATTTTTCTAACATTTTAGTCTCCCTGACAAAGATTCTTGGAGGGAAGAAGTCAGCAGCACTGAGCAGACGGGTAGGCTTTGGTGTAATTCTGGGTTTGTTTTGTGTAGGGAATTGGTTCCAGTTGACAAGCTGCCTCTCTGACCACATCCTGAGTGCTGAGCTGTGGCATCACCTCAGATTTTGCTAGACTCCTCCAGGCTGTTTCCATAGAGGCTGGGTTCAAAGGTTCATAGAAAGAAGTGGAGGAAGCTTCTCATCTCATACACTCCCTCACCATCCTGTCAAGTGGCATTCCCACCTCCACACCACTAAGAGATTGCTCTGGGGGTCCTATCTGTCACACACAGCCCATGAATCATTCCCCTCAGTTGTTCTCCTACGTCTGCAATCCCACGTAGTCCCAAAGACAGGATCCAGGCCTCAGGGATTCAATTATTTACACTCCACTCAGTCTTTCCATCCTTGATCCCTCTGTGTCCATTCATTTTGCTCTATCATGTGCTGTTCTCCACTGTATCAGTCACAGATAGGCAATTTATCCTCTCCTGTTTCCCACATGAATCCCATCTATCACCTGCCTGTCTTTGAAATTAATTTAGTGGCTGGCCAGCTGCCCACTTTGTGTCCATGGCTGCTTCCCATCCATGTGTCATGTGGGGGGTGCTCAGGTGCTGCAGAGTTCTGTGCCCTGAGGAGCACTGCTGTCCTGTGGGCAGTGCTTTGGGGTGGGACTGCTGCATGGGCTGTGGGACAGTGGGGGAAGGGCTGCCCAGAGGTACTCGTGCATTCCTGCATCTGCTCATGCTGTCAGTCACCGTCACAGCACAGAGCAGCAGCCTTCCGCCTGGCAGAGAGAGCTGTGTGTATTGCTGCTATGCTCAGGCTTGAACAAGGGCTTTGGTAATCCCTGGAGCCTCCAGAAAGCTCCTGAAGGTGTCCCAATAGGCAGAAATCAACATAGTTTTCTTTTTTCTCTCCTCCACAAGTTCTTTCCTGCTGTTGTTTTCAGCTCAATTAAGCACATCTGTCATGAATAGATTTACAGGTGCTGGCTTTGACTTCCACTGTGCTGTGTCTGTGTGCTAGTTCAAATGACTCATGGCAGAGCTGGGCCACCATCCTGCTGAAGGAGACACACACTTTGTCCTAGTGATTTGCCCAGGATCATAATCCCTTTGGAGGGAGGTGGAAGGTCCCAGTGGTATTTCTTATGTCAAAAGTTTTCTCAAAGAGCAGAAACTTTCAAGACAGGCTGTAAAACCTTCTAACTGCTTAGCCTAACAAGGTTAACTGAACCTACCCAGAAGGCTGCTCACCTTTTTCTGGGTGCTAAGGCTAAACCCAAACCCCACAGAGGATGTGCAGCTCTAGAGGAACAGCCTGGCTGGAGGGTCAGCAAAACCTTTTTTCAGCTGTGAAAGGGCAGAGGATGTCCCTGGGAGCCAAGCTCCTACTGATCAGTACAGTGCTTGAAAGTGAATTGATCCAGCAATACTTGTCTTACTTCCATACCAGGACACACTTGGAAAAGTCAAAGGCATCTTCTTTAATGCCCACCTATTTACCATAGAGTGGTTTCAGCTAGGGTAGTTCCTATGCAGATCTGCTTTCAGAGACAGCCTCACAACCTCTTCACCCTCCCGAAAAAAGCTCTGTGAATGGTTGGATCACTTAAGAAATGTGTTCTCCATCTCTGTTCCAGCAGAGCTTCTGTCCAGCTTCTAGTGCCCTTGGGCTGGGAGGATGAAAACATTTTACCTGATCCGTGCTGGGGAAAAGGGATAGACAGTGGCTTTGAATAGGGCAGAGGGAGGGCAGGTGGAAGGGATGAGGGGGAGCATGTTCAACATCTCCATTTTCCCAGTGCCCTGTTTGTGCAGTGCTGTGCCCTGAGCAGGTTTCATGGCACTGTGTGCTCTCTCTGACCCTATAAAGTGAGGTATTCTTATCTTGAAGAACCCACTCAATGTACTTTATGGTCTCCAGGAGCGAGGATGAACTGCAAATAAGGATTTCACAGTTGGCTTTTTTATCTCAGGCAGGCTTTGATGCTTGTCTACCTGATGGATTGCCTGGTAAAATGGAGGAGAAAAAGACCTTTATTCACCAGGGAAGATGATGATGGCTTGGAAATGGAGATGAGTTTGCTGCTAAGATGCAGGCACCATCCCTGTGAAGGCTCAGTGCTGCTGAAGGCTGTCCCTTCTCTGGGAAGGCCAGTTATAGAGGCACCCCTTTGCCATGTCTGGTTGTGTCTCACTGTCTGAACCACTGCCAGCCACCACTTTGGGGTCTGTATTTTCTTTAGAAACCTGCCATCGGTCAAGAGAAGAGAACAGCAAAAAGGAGGAGGGGATGACAAAGCCTGGGACTTGTTGGAGACACCATTTCTGTGTGGTTCTGTTGGATGGAAGATCTTCAAAAGCCAGGAATCCCAAAACATTGCCTGGGCTTGAGGATGATGGAGGCAGGTAAATCTCAGCTTTGTTTCCCTGTCATCCTTCTATAGCCTGACTTGACCTGTACTCCTCCAACACAAAGCTGTGATTTCTCTTGCTCCTCTTGTTTCTACATTTGTGTTTTGGTTCTGTTACTGCAGAGCAGAACCACAGGAACCTAAAGTTCTCTGTAGTTCAATATGAGAGGCCAAGACTGCCCAGCCTTTACTGGAAGTGTCACATTTTTGCATTAGTTCCATGATGCAAGCAATCTGAGTTTAGGAATAGCAAAAGCTTGGTAGATTTTTGTCTGTCAGTGCTCTCAGGCTCTGCTGAGCTCACAATTTTCCTGTCTCTGGGGCACTGTTTAACTGATTTTGCTCAATTCAAATTTTCCATAGTGAGAATGACCAGATCTCATCCGTGTCTTAGGAATCTCTATTTTACAAGATTCAGGTGGTTTCTTCCCAAGAGGTTATAGTGACTTAGAGTGGATGGAAGGGTGCAAGAGGAACCTGACCAAAGTAATTGATCAGGCTGAGACATCAGGATTTGGCCGTAGCTGGTTAGTGAGCAAGGGCTGGTTGGAGGTGTGAGGATGATTTTCCCCTCTCCTGCTCTGGCTCAAGGAGTCTACAGGCTCGTCCTTGTACCATGTGGGGGCAGCCTTGCACATGGTAAGTGCTCCGTCTTTCCTGCTTGCACGACTAGTTTGTCTGCAGCATTTTTTTAGGGTGAAGAGCTCAATGGTCCATTCACAGTGTCAGCTGGATAATATGGTTACTGTAATGTAGTGGTCTCATCCTCACAGCATCAGCAGTGCAGAACTGCTTGTTTTCCTTGCTGTGCTGGAGACACCTTTAATTCAGTGTGAAACTGCCCGTTCCATCGGGCTTGGGACTTCAACATCCATTGTCAGCGCTGCAGGAGTGACAGGGCTGTGCAGGAACGAGGGCGTGAGGATGTCTGGGGATTGTGAGATCTCAGCCAGCCATTCAGATCCCTGCCTGGCAATCCCAGAGGTTTCCAGGAGCTGTGATCAAGGACTGGTAGCCAGTAGAAAGGGCCATTCTTAGCTGACTCTCTTCCTCTTTTTCCTCTGCTAATTCACATAGGACTTTTCTGTCTGTACTGTGTCTCACTCTGAGCCCCATTTGGGAGGGCTGCGATCTCTTCTGCTCACAAGTGTGCCTGTGCTGGTTCTCGAGGGGAAGAAGGGGACAGGTGGTATTTATCTTGATTGAGCTGCAGGGTTGTGTTTGTCAGGGCTTTCCAGCAGCAATGGCTGAGCAGGTTGTGGGCATACTCAGGAGTGAGTCACCAAGCAATAATGACAGTAGGGAGCAGAGAAGAGAAATGCTTCAGGAGTTGTTCAGCTTTTCCTGCTGGGAGCCAAACGCAGGGGCAAGGTTTACTTGGAGTGGCAGAAAACATCTAAACTGAAAGGTCAGCTGAGGTAATCTGGGGATATGGCTCAGCTGTGGTCTCTGTCTCGAATCCTCTTGTGTCCTGTCATCAGATGATGTGGAGACTTCCTGGCAGATGCATATGATGTTTACAGGAGAACTTCCTACCTGACAGCTTCTCTAGCCACCACAAATCTCATCAGACTGATGTGGCAGTCCTAAGGGACATTTGCTTCAGTGTAAGCTGGCTGTTCTAGAAATGATCCAAACACCTCATATTTACACAGCACGTATTGCTGGAATAAAAGCACCTGCATGGAGATGACAGTTTGCTGAAACTGGTTTACACCTCACTGAGCTCCAGCAGAAAGGAGGTGTGAGATTTGCAACATTGGTTTTTACCATTAATTTTGGCTTTCATTGCCATTTTTGATCAGAGATGAATTTATGGGATAGTAATTAGTTAAGAAAAATTTCCTATGCTGCGTTCTGAGGAATGCAGGACTACTGCTGTGTTTTCCCTCTGCAATATATGCTGGCCAGGTCACGGAATGAGGGAGCTCTGCTCCCTGCATGTTTGCTGTGGCTGTGATGTGTGTGCTACACTGAGGCCCAGTACCCTTTGGGCACATTGCCATTACTGTGGGATCCTGCAAATCCCAACTTTCCTACATTTACAGACCCTTTTGCTTGCAGGTGCTGACCCCATGATAATGACCCTACTAGAAAAATCTACTGGTGAGTTTCCTTTTTGGTTTATCACACAGAGGGGTCCCTTTGCAGCAGATCTAATTTTGCTTTGGGCTTCAAGTGGAGGGCTTGGAGCTATGGGATGAGTTTGTTGTAGGAACCAAGTGTAGTAACTAATGACAGGATAACATTCCCTGCTGGGGAGCTTGGGAATGAGCTACAATTGCTAATGGCAAAGTTTTCAAATGCGAAGAACTTGAAATCAAATGCGAAAGAAGTTGTGGCTTCCTACTCGTGTTTGCTATTACTTAGCATGGAGCTATTCCTGCTGGTAAGTGGCAAGTTCCTGAGCAAGCTCCTCACCCCATGGTGTTGGTCCAGGATGGGATGCTTCCTGTTTTAACTGTGATTCCCATTAGTTCCTTGCACATTACCAGGTTTATCTACCAGACTCAGGAAGCAAACTGATGATTAATGCTGAGGTTTCCCCCGAGGACTGTGGTTACAGCACCTGCAGGAGAGGCAGGGAGTGACCTGGCATGTGGAGCAGCCCACCTGGGTGCATCCAGCATGTGGGAAGCCTTCTTTCTGTGAGCAGGTATGGAGAAATGCAGAGCTGAAGCCAAGGCTAGATTGCACCATTCCTCAGCTATAATGCTCTGACCTCTTAACAAGCCATTTTACTTTGGGTCAGGCCTGCCATGTTGGTGTGCCTGGGGTTGCAGACATTCTCCCAGAGCCCTGTGCTAGAGAAGTTTTGGGAATGGTGGTGTTAGCATAATATGGTTTAGGGGTACCTTTAAAAGTGGCTTTGAAAAAGGGCTATGGATATATCCTAAAACACAACTCTGACTTTTTTTGGTTACTCCCAGTTCTGAGTCTGAGCAGGTGGTGCCCAGAGGCTGCAAAGCCTCGTGGAGCAAGGTAAGAAGGGCTGGAGAGAAGTCCCACATTCCACTATATTTCCAGGAGAGTTTAGGGAAGAAAGGCCTTTTGTCTGTGCCTCTCAGAGTAATCTTTGTGGGAGATTCCAATCACTGCCATCAGGGCAGAGAGGACAGGCTGAGTTTGCAAACCCCCTGTGGGCATCCCTCAAAACCTATGCAACCAGGAGCCAAAGAAGTTGCCTTGGAAACTGTGGCGAAGCTGAATTTGCAGGGAGCTCCTGCCAGACTAACTGGAACTGCAGTGTAAATACTGGTCCCACTGCTGGCATCAGGCAGAGCTCAACAATCCTGGGGGTGCTCATCCCAAGCCACATCCTAGGCAGCTTTTCAGTTTCAGGTCTGCACACCTTAGGGAACTTGAAGAGAGGCAAAGTTCATATCAAAGTACTTTCTCCTCAGGATGAAAGTGAGGTCAGCTGTGCCTGTTCCTTGGTTATGTTATCCTCTGAGAAAGATGAATGAGGCAAGCAGGTACATTTGCATTTGCAGCAGTGAGGGAAGGGGATTCTGCGTGGAGTGGAAAAGGAGATGGACTGGAAGACCGAGCAGCTGATAAATTGCCTAAGGGACAAAGAGAAGTTACTCAATTTTTTATTTTTTTTTCACACTCGCCATGGGCAAATTAAGGAATCTATGTCATGCTGGAAACCTTTGAATGTTTAATGGAAAAGCAGCTAATTAATTAACATTACAAATCATAACCATTAAGGAATTAATCTTTCATGAACTTAATTAGGAATGGTGAGTGAATGGTACATGGGAGGATGACTTCTGGAATATGAATTATAGTTGTTTCTTTTCTAATCACTTCTAGTTAATGAAGACACACAGCAATATTACTGAGCAAACAATGCAGAAGGGAACAAGGCTGTGTAATGATCCCAGCTAGAAGTGATAATTGATTCATTTCTGGGGAAGGCTCACAAACTGGAACTGCTATTTGGCATGATCATTCTGTTGCTAGAGGGGGTTTTTGACCATTTGCTTATGGCAGTAAATGGCTAAATTGTCATTGCATAATTTTGCCTGGAAGGCAAAACTCCTGACTGGCTGAGCCTTTGTGTCCAGTTCTGAGGGCTGGTGGGCAATGCCCAGAGACCTCAGGAGTTCTCTCATCACAAGGTAGATGAGAAATGCAGGTTTTGAAAGAAGAAAAATGACCACAGTGCTTTGTGAGGGCTGTACAGAAAGAGATCAGAAGGTGTGAGAAGACTTCAGTGGTCTGGATTGTGAGACTTCCCTATGTGGCATTTCCCTGAGGGTGTGTGCTGCTCAGACTGGATTCAAAAACTCCAAGGGATGGTTCCCAGGCTGTTCAGGTCCACCTGGGAATTTCAGACTGTTAAAAATTTGTTTCTCATTTTGGGCCTGTATTGGGGATCAGGGGATCAGCTTCTTGTTGCCTGACTCTCTTCTGCTAAAGAGAGATCCTCCCTATATCAGGGTGGTGTGACTGTGTTGGGGGTGGTTCCAGTGGTACCAGGCAGAGCCCTAAGAGAGCAAAAAAACTTTCATATGATGTTTAGAGAGTTTTCTGCCTTAGTTAATCAGCCCTGTTTCCTGTTCAGTGCTCATTTGGGGATTGTTCTGCTAATAATTGTTGTTCAGCTTGGCAGTCAGACAGAGTGAAGCTAAGGACTCATTTTGGATGGGGGAAGAGACAGATCTTATAGGGAGACCTAGAGAGCACATGCCAGTGGAGTTAAACGAATAGCAAAAGCAGGGAACATTGGCCCTCTATTTTTATCTCTGGTATGGGTGTCTGACGTAAGGTTCCTTCAGGCACTAGACAACAACAAAAAATTGGAACAAAAGCTAATAAACACCCTCTTTTCTTAAAATACAACTTAAACTACATGGTTTAGCTCTTCTGGAAGTGCTTGGTAGATTTCTTTTTCATTAAAGAAGCTCCTTAGGAACCTTGTTCTCCCCTCATATATTTTTCTTAACGTGTTTAGGTTGGTTGTTCTGGACAGAGAAAATAACCTGTATCAGAGGCTGACACGATGAAAGAATAAAGGATGGGTATGAACATCACTCTTCATTGAATGTTCCTTTCTGGTGCTGCACACTTGGAGCTGGGTTGCGTGTCTGCACAGACATGTTTGCACTCTCCCCTTCCTGCAGAGTAGGAAGTGTGTTTTTCAGGTAGAAGTGGACAGAGGACATTTTTAGGGTTCAGAGGTTTCCAGGCTCCCTTTGAAGGTACCCAGTCTTTGAAATTCAGGGACATGGTCTGTAGTACTTGTGCAGTGCAGTAAGATGTCTGGAAAAAGGTAGTGAAATCAAAGAAATTCTTTCCAGATATCTGGAAAGAGGTATTGGAACCTTTGGGTTCCTTTGAGTGTTGAAGTGGAAAGAAGACAAGCTTGTCATGGACCCTGCTTAGCAGAATTCACTCTGATTTAGTGCAGGAAGTCCAGCATAGACAAAAAGAGGTGGGCTCTTACATACTGGGAATTAGAGACCTTGCAGACTGAGCATTTTGGTTTGTTCTGATAATGAGCCCATCTATAAAATTCAGGCTAGGTTCTGGCATGAGTGCTGGGTGTGTTTCCCCGCTGATCTCGCACCTTTCCTAGAGCAGCCTGTGACCGTGGAGATCATGCAATAGCCCGTGGCACTACTTTGTGTGTGATGGCTGGGAACCAGCCAGGGCCAACACAACTAACAGACAAGCAGGGGTCCTGTGTGGAATGAGGCAGCACTAATTTTTTCATGCTGGGCTCACTGGCTCTACAGTGAGATAAAGCTTTGCACTTTTGCAGGGAAGGCTGCAGTAGACTTTGATTGATTCAGATAAATAATGAAAAAAATGAATGCGAGTGAGTTCTATTAACGTGGGGTTTAGGGTCCTACTGTTGTTTTGTGAATTTGGGCTTTAGATATTAGGCAGAATTGGATGTTCATATGACTTGAAGGGATAGACCAGCCCCAGGTACTCTTTATGGATTTTACTAAAAGGAAAGAAGTGAGCAAGTATATGCTTATCAAGCAAATTATTAGGCTAATTTACTGCAGTTTCATGAAACTAATTAAGGAAGAACAAGACAAGGATGAAAATAAGGTCACAATTAAGACTGAATCGATAAATCACTGTATTCAGCAATTTAATACAGCAAGTAATTTGACTGAATTATGAGTTTGGCATAAAAAATAATTACTTTTTGTGTAAATCCTGTTCAGGGCTAGGTGAAGGAGACTCAGCTCTCTTTGAACCAAAGCATACAATCCATTTGCTCTCATGGATCAATACATTGACTTTGCTTGTGAGAACTTGAGAACTTGATCCATTGTGGGCAGAAGCCTGTAGGACCTGGGCACCAGGTCTGCTCTTAGCCCTCTAGCCCCTCACCTGGGGGTGTTGTTCAGTGCAGACTGTTCTCTGCCCAAAAACACTCCCAAAGGGAAGGAACCAACATGACTGTCCGGAGCAGTTCCATCCATGACAGTTCCATCCAACACATGTCCTTGAATATCTCTGTGCCTATGTGGTTTTATTTTGGTCCTTATTTCCCTCTTCCAAGTCTATGCAAATACAAAAGGGGCTGTTCACACCTTCCTACAAAGGCAATGACAAAATCAATTTGAGCAGCATTTTTAAGCAGGGGTCTTTTTTGATAACTTACATTCTGATACACTGGGAGATACACATACTCAAGAAGAAGAAAATGGACCTGCTAGAGTAAGTTTTTTGCAAAGAAAAGGTGCAGGTATATCGAGGGATTCCTTGAAGGCTTCAAGTGTTGTCACAGAAACCAAGAGATCATTTTGAGATACAAATTTTTTTCTGAAAACTTAGGAAATGTTGATTGCTTCACAGTTAGAAGCAGGATTTTAAAAACTCTTGTGCATTCTATGATAAAATTAAATGTATTGAATGCATATAGATTTATATTCCATTAAAAACTCAACGGCATATTCCAAAATTGCCAAACTGACAGGGAAAAAAAGAGTCGACTAATGCAAACAATTCCACCATAAATAAATTAAACACTGCTAACCCCCCTGCCCCAAATCAAAGCTTTCTGTGTTGAACATCCTTCTATTTCGAATTCCAGAAGTTTAGGAATGGAAAACACCCTAAAGTGAAGTGAACATATCTTCCAGGGCTGACATATAGTCTCTCAATATCTTCTTTGCTATGTTTCTACTGGACTGTTTTGAAATATTAATTCTCAAAGTAAGGAACATTGCTTGTGAGATTTTAACTGTTTTAAAATAGGTTAAATTTATCTTAAGGTATTTGACTGTCTTATGGCATTACCTTCTTTCAGCAGTCCCAGTCCAGGACAAGTCTGGGATGACTGGTGGAGCTTACTTCCCTTTTGACATTTCAGGATTTGCTGCTGCTTGTGCCACTCTTTCTTCTCTCATTGCATTAATTAAACATGATGTGTGAAAGATAATATGTTAACAATAATAAAGCCCTGATTAACTGGTCAATTCCTCTAGCAGCCAAGTATTAATTTTAAGTGTTTCTCTTCATTAAGAGGTCTTCAAGAATTGCAGCGTTGTAGATTATTTTTCTAGAACACTTGAGATTATGCCCTTACAGCAAATTTCACACCAAAATGAGTAGAAATTATATGAACCAGCAACTTTTCAATAGTTATACGCTATCCTAGTGACTACCTACAGCTCTGGCTTCATCTCTCCCAGACTGACACTGCAGTGGAAGATTCTCATTGACCTGTATGTTGACAATAGAACTGAGAGTACAGGAGTGTGTGTGGTGCTGACAGCTGAGAAGCACAGGAAGAATGTAAAAACAAACCAAGTCTGAACAGCAGCCAATGTTGTCAGAAGGAACTGGAAACCCAGGGTTTTTTCTCAGGCAGTGCTGTTCAGCAACAGGGCCTGTTTGTGATCCCTCACTAGGAGGCTGGGTTTGCCAGTTCATTCTTTTGGTTTCTACCCCCAGAATGTCATTCATTTGGTGGTGCCCACCCACATATTACTACAATTCCCCTAACAGACAGGCAACTGCATATTTTTCAGGGGAGCTTTTGCTATTCCAGACATCCCTTGCCATCTTGTGGGTGAGGAGCCCTTTACTTTTACCCTCCAGAGTGTCTTCATGGGCATGAAAGGGGTGAATGTGGGCAGTGGGTTTCTGCATCAAGGTCCTTTGAAGGTCATACTGCTACAGCAGGAAAGACACAAACGTGAGTGAAGCAAACCACAAGGAAATAATGAGGTTTAACACCACATGTCCCCTTTTGTCAGCATAGTAAGGTTACCAAAACTAAAGCTTCAAATCAGTGCCAGTGTGTGTTTTTTAATGGAACCCTGACCTCTCTCAGATAAAAGGAATTTAAAATCAATTGATTTTCAAGGCAGGATCTGGTGAGGGACAAAGAATGCCTTTGGGGTTTTTTTGGACCCAGTGTACTGAAAAAAAGAATTTTGGAAGGTCATCATCGGCTTTGTTAAATTGCTGGGCTGTCCAAGGTATCTGATATTGATGCCCCTGCTTCTAACAATATTACTCTCAAGAGGTCAGCAGTGGTGTTTTATGACTTGCAGCATCTCAGAGGTTTAGTCTGGCTAAATTCCTAACTCAAGTGCACCTTCAGAGAGGAGGAATCACCTGGGAAAAAGTGAAATTATCTAAAATAACTTGTTAATTGTCTCTTAACCTTGGAGTATCTCAAACTTCTTTCTATCTCAATGAGGTTGAAATGGAAGGAAAAAAAAAGGAAAACAAAAGGACAGATTAAGGCTCTATGGTGTAATGCTTTAATAAAATATTACACTCCTGGGTGAAATTGTCAAGGAGCAGTGGACTCTGTAAGTGGTATTGCATTAGGTGTATTCTGACCCAAGCACCAGCTCCTTTGATGTCAACAGTTACTAAAGATCGTTCTAGTTATAAATGAGATCAGAGACGCAGAGAAGCTTTAATGTTTGTCACTTATGTGTCTTATTAGTATGAGGCAGGTCTCTGAAATAACGTGGCCCAGAAGAAGAAATACCCAATTGTTTGTTCCCATTTCTTCTTCCTCTGCGAGCAAATGTATTAACAAGACAGAAATGAATGCAGTGACTGAACTACAGGCAAGTGCAGCGTTACTGCGTCAGAAGAGAAAACTTGCTCCTGGGTCTAGGTTTATGGAGAACAAAAATAGCTGCAAATCAGTCCATCAGTCAAACTCATTTTAGTTAGGAAATGCCTGTGAATTTTTCAGGAGGCTCACACAAGGTTCAGTTGGTCTTGAAGCCTCAGTTCCTGGAACGCTGTGATTATGCCAGACTTGCACGTTGTGTTAGTCAAAAAAAGGTGAGTTTGGTTTTTAAAACTGCAAAGGGAAAAGTGAACACGGAGAGATGTAAGAAATCTTCTTTCAGGATGTTAATGAACAGTTCAGTGTGTTGCCTGATGGGAAATCCTTAGCATACTAAGAAGTGTCAAAGAGCATAACATCAGTAACATTCCCAAATATGGGTGCATTTTAAATTTTGTGGTTCTTGCCATGGTAAGAATTGATTTTTTTAACAACTCCTCCTCTGCTGGCCACTCGTCTAGTGTAGGCCAGGGCACAGTTTGCTCTCTTTTGTGCTCTGCCAGCTCCTTCAGCTTTGTATCCAGCTGTCACCCCCAGGGCTTCTCCACCCAGGCCTGCCTGTGCTCTCAGGGCTCACAGCTTCTGCGTGGAGTGAAACCTGGTTCCCTTCTCTTCCCTCTGCCCTGGGCACAGCTGCCCCTTGCTTGCAGCCATGCCAGGAGCCCTCTGCATGCTGGCATGGTCTCAGCTCAGCAGCTCTCAGCAGCAAGTACCACCCATGGTCAAGCCCTGCCCTGTGGGAATCTCTGGAAGAGTCAGAGAGATGAGGGAGAGTGCACCAAGGAAGATTCCTGTAAGGAAACAAAGCTCATGCTTGATGTGCAGGCAAGGTGCTGGGCTTGAGCTGATCTATGTGTGTGCTGACAGATGGTCTGCCTTGAAATACTCTCTCCAAATTCCATTAAGCCCTGGGAAGGCAGCGGGCAGCTCGCAGCCGTGAGGAAGTAAGTGGTTTCTTATTAACCAGCCCCCACGCTTCCCAACCCCTGCTAACAGCAGCTGGTGGAGTGTCTTTTCTGGATGTCAGTTATCTCTGTCCATCTGGCAGGTACTTTCAAGCCTGCCAAGATGAGTATAAATAGAAGGGCTTTTAGGGAAGAAATGGCAGACCTCCATTGCAGACCCTGTATGTGCTGGGTTTTGAGGGGTCCTGGTGGCTTTTGCTTCAAAGCAGTGCCTTACCATGGATGTTTTAGTATTGGCACAGATGAGAAAGTTTTCTTTAGAAAGAAAATAATTGCTTCCTTCAAGAGAAATGTTTGAGGCTGTTGTCCTGCCTCATTTTCAAATATTATAAAGAATGATACTCAAAGCTAGATGAAAGATTTAATCTGATTTTATTTTTTTAACCAGAGAAATAAAGACTGAGGCAGAGGTTCCAGATTAGCATCAGAGGGACTGAGATCTTTTTCATTTAGAGCCCAAAATGAAGTTTAAAGGAAACTGAATTTACGTTTTGTGGGATTTGAGCAGTGTTGCAACCAGATTCTTGTATAAGCACCGGCATCTCCTGTGCATTATTAACAGGAGAGAGGCACCATGGTAGAGAAAGTTCTAATGCTCTTCTCTGCCCACAACTTTCAAGACATCATGTAGAAGAACACCTTGTTTTCGAGTTTAGATCTGGTCTTAAACAGACCATGCTCAGATTTGGCAGTAGTGGTCCAGTGAGGCTGAGTGTTGGCAGGTAAGTTAAATATCACTGGGTTGAGAAGGATGCTAGATGGAGATCTTGGGCTCTAAATGTGGGTGTAGGCACTTCATTTCCACCTAAGCATTGCAATGCCCACCTACAGCCATTGCTCAGTGTCACTGTCTGTGGTTGTTACCATTACTTTGTTCAGATAAAGGTATCTCCAACACTGTCCTCTATGCCTGAGCTAGTGGTCTGAATTCCTCCTAAAGCCTGTGGAGAGATGAGCACTTTGTCTGGTTCTGACATGGGCTGCTCAAGTCGGGTGAGACAACTCCTCTCTTGTATCCAGTCCCTAACTCCGAGGGGAGACATGAGTTACAGATGTTACAGCAATGGAAATTCAGGTTCTTGTGGTGGAAAGACAACATGAACTACTTTGTGAGGACTGGTGTTTCTATGTGGCTTTAAAAATAGATATTCTCTGTAATAATTCTAACTGGGAATTTCCATGGCTGATAAAGCACAGGGAAACAGCTGAGTTTTGCCTTTTGGGCCAAAAGCTATGTTGGCTTTTCCCAGTTCAAGTGGGCAAATAGTGATGGGAAAAGTTAGGAAAACCATGAGAAAAAGCAGGAGAGAATTGGAAGATGCAGCTTAACAAGATGAAGACAGATCCCACTCAAATGAGTGGCAAAAACTAGCTCTTCTTCGTCCGACTGAGTTGTCTGCCCTTGAGTTGACTGAGTCAGTGGTGGGTCCCCTTCACTGGAGAACATGCTGTCCCAGCCACTCTGTGTCAGGCCACAGATAACTGCTGTGTACTCGTAAATTCTGTATTTCTTTACTGGGTATGGTTATTCTTATAGTGATGACAGTTCCAGGGTGCAAAGCTAATCCTGAGGGCTGAGCTTTAGGTGAATGGGATGCATACCCTTGTGATTTCTCTCAGTTACCCTGAAAATATTTGACAGAATAATTTGTGTTTTCTAAAGTGGACAAAGTGGGCTGTTTGATAGCAAATGCTAAAATAGGATAAGTCCTGCGGCACAAGTGTGTACTCTTCCTCATCTTTCAATCAAATATGACTCTAAGACATCCTCTCCTTATGATTAGTGTCAATCACGTGCATGTCCCACAAGGCCTGAGGATCTTTGTGGAGCAGGTAACACCACCGTGTAGTGGTGAGATGTGTTTCAGCACTTGCAGCAATGTGGAGCATCTTCTTGTCTTATGAGAACAGGTGAATTAGCTGACCTCACGCTCACCTTTAGTAGTGTTTTTTGCTTCAAGTATTTCACCTGTGGCATTTTATTTATCCTCTCTCTGTGTGAAATATTCCTTGTCTCCTTAGAGTCCCTGGTACGTATATGCCTGTCAAAACTCCACTGTGTTTTTGAGGAGCTCTTTTTTCACAGCTGTTACGCTGCTGTCTGCTGGGTGAAAAGAGAATTCCTCCAGCCAGAGAAGGCAGATCACCAGCTTATTTGTTTATTTTCAGTATCATCTTCTGGAGGCTGAAGGCATAGCAGGGGGAGAAGCTGTGCAGGCTGCTTGCTCTGCAGCCTGCTTGTGAAAGCCGCCTGTGCCGGTGGCACGAGGCCAGGCGGGTTGCCCTTTGGCAGTGCGGGGCTGTGGGATGGATTGGATGGCATGTGGTCTCCGTGCTCGAGTGCCCGGGGAGCTGGCTGGGAGCAGCGCTGGAGCACGCTCCCGGGCACGCACTGGCCTTCCATTGATTCAGCAGCCTGCCTGCTCCCGTCTGTCAGAGCTCGTAGGCTGCTCTGCGCTGCCTGCGCAGCCCCTGCCAGGACAGCATGAATGAAACTCTGGTAATTACTACAGCATGACTTCACTAGAACCATATTGCTAGGGTTCATCACCAGCTCATTAATTAAATGGTTGCCATGGTGACGGTTGCCTTGGTAGCATGAAATCCTTTCTCCTCCTTTCCCCCTCCTCCTCTCCGCTTCACGGGGTTTCTCATTCATATCCTTGTGTTTTACATGAATGAAACCAGAGGGAATCACAGGGCTAGGCAGAGAGCTACTTGTGGAAAGATAATGCCTGTTTTCCACCACGCCTGTCACCTCGTGGGCATGAACAATCACTCAACCTTGTGCCCATGTTTTGCTTTTCTTGTGTACGTGAAGTCTGCCTCATAGCCATCCTATTTTTTTCATTTATTGCTTTTTAGGTCAAATCCTGATTATCCTGAGCACCTGTATTTATTCTGGGGTCCTAGGACCGGCTTCTCTCATTTTCGGTGCTGCAAGGGAAGGACTGGGCACTTCATTTGCAGTCCAACAGCAGAGTCTTGGCAGTCTTCCAGAGCTGAGCTTTTGCCCATGTGGGTTTTCTGTGCTTGATTAAATCACAATATTTCCTCTGGCTCTGAAGTCAGAAAGGACCATTAACTCTTCAAGACTGGCCACCTGCATAGTCCAGACCAGGGACTCCCTTCCAATGGCTTCTGCTTTGTGCCTGAAAGCTTCTGGTGAAGCTGTGATTTCCTTGTCAGAGGAGGTCTCATCTTTGTAAAATGTTACTAGTGATGACAGACACATGTGCTGTGGTAGTCTTTCCAGGTGTTTAAGCACCCCTCACAGTTAAGAATCTGTTTCCCCAGCATGCTTGGTGAATCTTGTTTGGCATTACTTCTCTCTTTCATGGTCTTTGATTGCCTGTGGGCACTATCTCATGGCATCTAGCTCTCTTCTTCACACAGAGTTTGGATCCTTCCTAGTCCCCATGGACACGGATGGTTGATGATTTGCCCTGAGCTCACCATTCTGCTCACATTTCACTGTAGGTAGAAAAGAAAATAATCCTCAGTGGATAGCAAGACATGTCTGTATTAATTTTGTAAGAACATTTTTCTAGTTCAAAATATTCAAAGTAATAATACAGATGTGTTTCAACATCCAAAAGAAATGTTTTCCTGGCACAAAATTGAGAGCACGTGGTTTGTAGAACTATGAGGAAGTACAGGCTGTTGGGACAGTGTCAGAGGAGCATACAGGGTCCCAGAGCCTGAAGTCACCTTGCCCATTTAAGTGTTGGGAGTGGTCATGGGTGGGTGCTGTCCTTTGAGCCATTGGGAATATCAGTGGGAATGACACAGTCGGTGTGGGCCAAAATCACACTTGTAGTGTAAGATTGGTTAGGGTATTGGGATGATGGGGACTCTGGAGTTCATCTTTCTCCCTGACTCTGTTTTGTGTAGAAGTCTAGACACGGCATTAGAAGTGGGGGTAAAATTTAGCCCATAGGATGGATTAGCCCTTGTCTCTTTACTACCAAGCTTCACCTAACTTTGTCTGAAGTGCTTGGCAGTGGCAGTGCTCTGAAGAAGGTCTCTCAAGCAGATGGAGCTAGGGACTGAGCAAAATTGAAAATCCATATGTTTTTGACTTGGCCCTACCCAGAAATGTGAAAAAACTGCTAGGGCTGTGCATCAGGTGTGTTTTTTTCTGGCTAAAATGTGTTCTCTCTTACTGCATGTCCTTTCAGAGATGCATAAAACTTTCCTGAAAGTGCCCTAACAACTGGGGCACCAGGCAAAGGACAGGACCTGTCTGTCTGGTAGCTCACAGCTACCACATGGCTGTGTTGGTTTTGACATAAGGCTTATTGAGCACAGATATGAGGACAAGCAGAGCCAGACCATATTTCTAGTGTATTTGGCTGCCAAAATGTTTTCAGCCCATCTGAGGGTGAAAGAAGGACCCCATTTCTCTCACTGCCTGTAAGTTACTGTGTGAGTGACTAGGAAATTCTTGGCTCTTTTCTGGAAAAATGTCCTGTACTAGAGAGGGGGAAACTGACATGGTTCTGGCCTGCCCCTTTGTGGGTTGTTACTCAGTTTCTCACTGTGGTTTTCCTTCCCCTTCAGTTTTCTGTACTAATTTTGTAATAACAGTTAGCGCTGGATTTCATAACACAGACATACAACATGCAATTAGAAATTGCTTTGTGTGAAATAAAGTAGCTGTGAGTCATATCCAGACAAGTGAATTATCTGTGATTATTCAGCCAAGAAGGGAGACAGTGGTAAGCAGAGGAATGTGCACACCAAGGGCTACACATTATTATTAGCATTTCCATACTATTAGGAAGCATAAGCAGAAAAGCAATACCATATACTATGGCAGGGCTTATTGGGATGTCTGCATGTAAACATCCGTGTGATCAAGTCCTCATGGGGAGGAACAGGTCATTTTCCTGTGATCCTAAGACTTGTGCATCCAAAGGTTGGGCCAGTGACATTGCTAGGTCTTTCTCTGTTTCTAAAAAAAATAAAATAAAATAACAAAAAAATTCAAAGTAGGGGAAGATACATATATATCTTTTAGAATTCTAAATTTATGTGAAGCAAATCTTGTATATGAGGACTTAGCCTAATGGGAAAGTAAGATTTCTTTGCGGGGAGATGGAAAAAAATAAATTTCCAGCACAGTCCTTGTTTGATGTAGCTATTGGATCTGCTTCTTTTTGTCCTCTGGGAATGAAAGGTCATATTATGAAGTGGCCTTGGCTGTGCAGAAACAGCTGGGAAACCATTTGGAGTGAGGAGTTGCTGGCTTTGTGAAACAAGGTGGCTTTTTCAGTGGTCTCCCAGTGTGTTTGTTATTTATTGCCAGGTAGGCAGCCTAGGAGCTGGGGCTGCAGGCAGGGGTGCAGGCAGGGGTGCAGGCAGGGGTGCAGGCAGGGGTGCAGCAGGGGTGCAGGCGGGGCCGCAGGCAGGGGTGCAGGCAGGGGTGCAGGCAGGGGTGCAGGCAGGGC
>VZUI01035958.1:0-18352 GCA_013401135.1 Cettia cetti | reverse complement strand
GACAAGGAACTCCTGGACAAACTCAAACACAGTAACAAAGCCTACAGAGGGTAGAGGCAAGGACAGCTAGCATGGGAGGGCCCTCTTAGGAAGGAAACACTCCTGTGGTGCTCAATGATTTTTTTGCCTCATTGCTCACCAGGTATCTCTCCAGTCACACCACTTGAGTAGCAGAAGGCAAAGGCAGGGATTGGGAGAATGAAAAACCACTCACCATAGGAGATCTGGATTGAGACCATCACAGGAAGCTGAATCTGCACGAGTCCAGGGGACCCGATGAAATGCACCCACGGGTTCCAGAGGAAGCTGGTGGATGAAGTTGCTAAGGCACTGTAAACCACATTTGAGAAGTCATGGCAGTTCAGTGAAGCTCCCACTGACTGGAAAAGGGGAAACATAACTCCCGTTTTTATAAAGGGAAAAATGAAGGATCTGGGTAACTACAGGCTGGTCATTCTCACCTCTGTACCTGGCAAGATCTTGGAGCTAATCTGTCTGGAAACTTTGCTAAGGCACATCAAAATTATGAAGGTGATTGGTGACAGCTAACAAGGCCTCACTGAGGCATATTTAGCACATGTACCTAATTTCTGAGTAATAAAAAATGTTAGGCGCTATTTTTTATTTCAAATAACCACCTACTATTGCAGCTGCAGATGTATCATTCAGTTCCTAAATTTTGTTCTGTAGCAGAATCATTTTGCCTTATCTTTAAATAAAGCTCTATTCAGAGGATATAGCCTGGAAAAACTATGCCTTATTCGTGAAATTGTTGCTATAATCTAATCAATTAAGATCTTAATGTGTAGGCTTTTTAGCTAGTTTTGACTGAGAAAAACCATTTAGAATTCAGATTGTGGTTTTGGTAACTGTAGCATCAACTGTGAAATGAAAATCAGAGTTTGGGGTTTTTTTTTTTTAATAATTCAGAGATTCTTTTTTATGAATGAAAGAAATTGCAGTCCTAAAAAAGTCAAAGCATGTAATCAGAACTTGTAAAATATTCCATTCTGTTTTATGACATCTCAACTCCAATCAAATAAACAGAGCCAGAAAGAACCGGAGACTTGATTGACTGTTTAAAGGAAAAGCTGTCACTTTGATTACAGGCAAGTGAGCAGACACATTACTAAATGTAAACTGCATTTAATTTTATTATGCAAGCAGATTTAATAACGTCACAAATAAGTTATGCAAAGTGAAACACTGGATGCAACCACATACAGATTTCTGATACTGAGTGGGGGCCGTGGATCATAGCTGTTTTCAATTTAAGTGTTCTAAATTTATTAGGGAGCAAAAGGTAATTAAAAATGAATAAGTATCAGAGGAAAAAAAAGTGGTAGAGCTTTCAAATAGGTTTTTAAGAGTAGATTCTTGCAGTGCTGTTAAAAAATGTCCTTATGGTGCTTCTATTCAAAAATTTGCAGCATTTTTCTACTCCCTTTTTCCTCTGGTTTCATTCCCCATGTGTAAATAATTTTGAAATTCAAAATGACTCATTAAGTGTGATGGATGTTTGACACTAAGCTTGTGCAGGTTTTTTGGTCTACCCACAGGAGGAAGCAAGAACGAACCATTTCATAGAATCACAGAATCATTTAGAACCAAAAATACCTCAAAGACCATCAAGTAGGACTGTAAACACAGCATTTCCAAGTGTACCACTAAGCCCTGTCCATAAACACCACATCTGCATGTCTTATAAATTCCTCTAGGGATGGTGATTCCACCACTTCCCTGGGCTACCTGTTCCAGTGCTTGACAACTCCTTTGGTGAAGAAATTTTTCCTTATAGCCAATCTTTATCTCCTCTGGAGCAACTTGAGCTCATTTATTATTCATCCTCTCATGTTAGGAGAAATTATTTTCCTTACCTTGCTGCCCAGGGGAGACACTTCAAACCAGACTCAGCTGAGGACTTCTGAAAATGCTGGGATATCCAGTTGTAAGCCCAAAAGCAGACTTTGCAGCAGTGGCAATAGCTCTCTGCTACTGTATGTTGAGGGGAGATCAGACTTCAGCAGTGTTTTCCCACAGCCATGGGACCCTGCTTTGCCAAGCTGGGGAACCCACCCCTGACTGCTTATTTCTGCCTCCTGACCCACCCAGCAACACAGTTACAGACCTGGAACTGCTCCGGTAATGTACAGCTGAGAGAAATGTGCAATTACAACATCTGATGCACATCAGACAAAACTCAGTGGGGAAACAGGTGGGGAGGTGGGCAGGGGTGGCTGCTACATGATTCCAATAGGAGAGCAGCACAGCTCCCTATCTGAGCACTTGTTCCTGCAAAGACAGGGAAAAAATATTGGTGGGTTTCTAGGTGTCACCCAGGGAGCCTGTAGTAAAATACAACTGTCCTGAAGCAGTAGATGGCACATTCTCATAGCAATGAGATGTCCAACAAAAAACAATTCTATAACAGGCTTTGTTGTGTTGGCTTAAAAAAAAAAATTAAAAAAAAAATTAGTCACTGGAGAGGAAGCTGGCAAAGCCTGGAGATCAGCAATCACAATCTGAGTACATTCAGTATGGAAAAAAAACAAGAATAAGGGTTAGTTTTGTCAAGCTGAGGGAAATTAGGAGAAGTCATTCTTTTCTGGCAATCTTTTTGTTTCTGGCTCCTCAGGGCGCTCTTTAGAAACTTGTATTAGATGATTAAAAAGCCATGAATGTACAGTTGAAAAGATGTAATGTTTTTCTAAAAGCGCCTTTAAGTTAACTAACAAAATGGAGGTGATAAGTTGAGTAACAAATATTGCAAAGAGAAATGGGAAGTATAGACAGCAGTCAGTGTAAAGTCAGGGAAACCTTTTGGAGCATAGAAAAATGGAACAGAGATCAGCAGGTAAGAACTTTGGAAAAGATACAATTAAGCATCAGTGTGAATGGTGATATGGAATTAAAACAACTATATTAGGAGAAAAAGGATTCTTAGTATACTAAATATAACTGTCATGGAGAAGAATGATTGCACAGCTAGTAATGAAAGAAAAATAGCAGAGTTTTCAATAACTAATAATAATAATAGTTTTTTCTTTGGAAGGAAACAGAATAGGTGAGTTATGTTCATGTTCATGAAGACACAAGATGTGTTTATTATTCAAAAGGCACTGAAAAACAAGATGCTATTTCCAACTGCCAGCAGTTTTTAAACCAGATGGCCTGAGTAAGTATCAGCATAAAAGGGCAAGGCAAGGAGATGTGAGACTGATGCACCTACCTTCAGTACTGTTAACTCAGAGTGCTCAACAAAATTCCACAGAGTAAATGTTCAGACCTGACCAGCAGCCTGTTGTGGGCAGCTGAAGAGCACAGCTATTCTGGCATCATCCAAAAATATAAAAATTAATTAATAATGATCAGACCAATAAAAGTCACTCAGCACAATTTGACCGCAACAAGACTTGGCAAAACAAACCAGATTTCATTCTTCAGTGAGTTTACTTCCTGTCTGTTGTACTCTATATACATATTAGATGTAATGGATGTATTTCTATTTTTTATCATCACACACACATCCCAGTTTAGGAATTGGCACTTTACAATATCAATAACCTTACACTAAATTGTTTTAAGATCTCAAAGGGTAATCCATGAGGGCATCTCTTAAGTGATTCTCACCAAGATTAGTGTCAAGTGATACTCTTCATCATTTCTATTTGTGTTCTAGAAATAAATATAAAATCATTCCTAATACAATTTGGCTTAAGCCTATATACAGGAATTTATCTAATGATGTCTACAGCAACGAGGGCAGAGCACCAGCAGAGAATGCTCTCAACAGTTCACAAGTTGAGTCCAGATGACAAGTTGAGTCCAAATCATTATAAGAGAGCTGAAGGAAATTCTGTGTGTGTTGGAACATGGGGTGCAGGTCACACAAAGAGACAAAGAACATCTGTCCCAGCACAAAGCACTTCTAAAAGATTGAAGTATCTTAAATGAGAAACTGAGTATTATTACAGAAGTTAAGAATTCTGGTATCTACATTTTAAAGGAAATTAAAACTATTTGGGATCACAAGAGTTATTGAAATGATTGAAAATTATTATGTGAAATAAAATCAAATTAAATTTAATTAAAATTATTTTAATTTCTCACATTATTAAGATAAGGATAACAAACTAAGGAGGCTGTTTATCCTGTCAAAGAAAGGACTGGGAAATTACATGAGTTTGTTGCCATGCTGGACAAAGATGCAAAAGGACCCAGTTTTAGCAAAGACCAGCACATAGAGAGGCAATGGTTGAATATTGAGGTCATCCACAGCCAGGTGAGAAATGAAGCACACTTCAGAAAATGACAGGCCTCGACCACTGAAGCAAGACATTAGAGGAATAAGTTTGATAACCACAAGCCAGGATTAAGTGGCTTTCTGGAAGCTGTGCTTCATTTAACCAGGAGTAACTGGTCTCTAAGCAAGGATAATGGGACCAATATTAAGCCTTTTCATGCAGACCATCATGCTGCTTGTTTAAAGGGTCCCCTCTAATCTTAAATACTAAAACCTGTCAAGACAAAAGGTAAGTGTCACAAGGATAAATGCTGAAAATTTTAGAGGACATTTAAAATAAGTTAATTATAGAGATGACACTGGGGATCACTCCTTTTTTTATAAATAACAGTATAATTTTGATTCTGCAAAGATCCTAAGCACGGTTATGATTTTATGTGGGTGGTTAAATCCTCAATGTTTCAATAGAATTCAAGCATCTGTTTAGCTCAATCAAAGTTTATCTGAATATATAGGGCTATGAATTTTCTTTTTTCAATATTTAAGTGCACCTTCTGCACAGTTTATCATATGTCATCGATTATAACTGATTTCACAGTCTTTAAGGAAAGGGGAATCAAACTGAGTCACAGGTTTATAGTATTCAAAACCTCTTTCTAGCAAAGAAGTTATTAAAATAGACATTTGTCTGAGAGCCAAATAAGGTGAATATAATGGTAAGAGATCAAACTTAAAAAAGAGGGTTTGTGAATTTACTTCAATCTCTGTAGCATGAAAGAGCATGAGAAAACCTGAAAAATCATATTTAATTTCATGTTGTTTCAGTGTGCCCCATAGTATGTTCAATGTACATTTTTTGCAGAGCCACAAATACTGTCTTTTTGTCTATATCTGGCAGATCAATTCTTCCATCCTCATCTTCATGCTCAGTTTCTATCTATTGAAACTCATCTGTAATGAGATATTCTTATTAATGGCAGTGGAGAGTACTAGCTCTACTCTTTTATTCCAGAAACACATGGTAAAAATTTCAAAAGTTTCTCATTTTGGCCTCCAGAGGTCATCAAGACCTTTACCTTGGAGTGCAGTGTGTGCAGAGCGAGGGTGGCTGGAAAAATCCCATTGATAGCTTCAGTGACTCATCAGTCTTGTTAGGGAGCAGAATAAAAAGTGAAAAAGTCTATTCCAAAAATATACCCTGTGGAAAATAAAGCGAAAGAGATAAAAGATAAAAGGGGAGGTGGGGGGGCAAGAGGAGGAGGAGAAGGAGGAGAAGAAAGAAGGAGAAGGAGAAGGAAGGAGAAAGAGAAGAAGCAGTAGTACAAGAAGTGTAAGAAAAAGTACAAGGAGGGGAGAAAGAAAAGGGGGAGGGGAGAAAAAGAAGGAAAAAGAAACCTAACCAATTAATTAGTCTATTTAATCAGTGTTAAATATTTCCTCAGTGTTTTTATTTGCAAAGTGTTCCCCAAATGTGTGTAGGGAATGCTTATCTGTTGCCTGGCACAACACAGGGCAACCTTTGACCATGTGGAAATCAAACTAAGATCTCAAGCAGCCAGACAGAAAAGTCCAGGTGTCTTGTAGGCCAGTATTTCACTCACTTGGAGACAAAATGCCAGGCTGTGCAAGCCAGGTAACTCCTCTGCCCCAGTGCAGTGACAGAGAAGATGCGAGCACACCTGTTCCTGCAGACATTGCTCCTGCCACTTCCTCCCTGATGAGGTTGGCACAGGAAGCTGGGTTGTGCTGGAGAGGCTGGGGGATGCTGGAGCCCCTCTCCTGCAGTGGGAAAAACAGATTTTGGCAATAGATTGTTTAGTCAAAGTCTGACTGTTGAGAGTCAATTACTGGACTCAATTTCTTAGCAGTCTTGTTTGTGAAGTTAATATGTGTGTAAAGTACCAATTTGCCTCTGAGAACTGCCCTAATCTCTTTGGAAATTTGGCAGAATATACTCAGAAAGTACATCATATTTATTCTTAATTAAGGAATTCCAAGAAAGTATTTAACCTGTGATCTCAAAATGAAATGTGAAGGTAGTTAATGAGAATGGAAAGCTAGTCTGAATCTGCAGAGAACCAGCAAAGTTTTTTATGTAAAACATCCACTAGAATGTATCTATACTGTATGGAAATCTTTGAGGGACTCTGCCAAATGAAATCCAGGCTATTAGGATACTTATAAATGCAATATCTTTGCTTCAATATTCCTCACAATGTCATTCCTAGTTTTGTTACTTCAATTCTTTCTACATGATATCTAGATATCATTCACAATCTGCTTCATACTTCAGCCCTACTAAAAATATCATTCCAAGGGTGTCCCTAGTCCATGTTTCCTCTTCATGCAGACATTTCTCAATATAACAAAATGAACGGAGCCCTGAAAAAAGTTGCCACATGTGTGATATAATAATGTATAGCAAGGATAATGGCTGGAACTGGAGAGACACTTGCACGAAATGAGTGTCATGGAGAAAGTACTTCTACTTTTGTACAAGTTTCTGCACTTCTACCATTCTTTGGTTTCCACTGCTTCTTAATAAGATGCCTAAGATTTTTTAGTGGATTTTGAAAAATAATTGGCATGATTTCTAGAATAACAGTATCTATTAAAAGGTTGCAGGATGTAAAGTAACATGATGACCTTGAGATGATTGCGTATCTCTTTCAACATATTTGTCAGTTTCAATTTTTCTTTTCATTTTAAATTTCTGCCATTTAATTATCAAGGGAAGTTGTCACAGAATGGAGAAAATTCCAGGTTTATGCAAACTACTGGATTCCTTGTGTACATGAGAGGAAAAAGTTAGGGTTGTTTAGATGGAAAGAAATCTCAATAACTAAGAGAAAACAGTGTCTGATACTTTCATGATGGTGCTATTTTTCTTGTCAAATCTATGAGAACATTAGCATACTTCAATTTAGATGACAGGTTTTCTTGGTTGCTTTTACGGACAATTTAGTCTGTTCTCAAACTCAAAAGTGCTTTTAATGTCTTGTGTTGAGGTCTTGTGATCCGCATTCATGTGGTCTAGTGGTGGACTGGGCAGTGCTGGGTTAACACCTGAACTTGATGGTCTTAAAAGACTTTTCCAACCTAAAGGACTCTACGGTCCTATGATCAGCAGTATCACCCTGGGACATCCTGGGTAATTATTCCTTGACTTGTGTGATATTCAGCAACACAAAGAAAAGTGAACGTAATCACATGCCACTGTATTTTCTCTCTAAAAATATGACAGCATAAGTTATGTTTTAGCTTGTTCCTTTCCCTAGTTTTCACTCTTTGGGGTATTTTACTTCCTTTCTCTTTAAGAAAATTATGACAGAAACTAATTCCAAATGCATGGCTCAGAGTACTACTCCTCTTTGGAAAAACATAGACCAGAGATGGGGAAAAGCCTCAAAGATTTGCAGTTCACCTTATTATCAACTTCAATCACAGTAAGGGCACTCACTCTGCATGTCCAGGGCAGTAGAACACAATGGCAGCCAGGGAATCCCACTGAAATATTTGAGAAGTGGAACTTGATTTCACACTATGTCAATGATATGGTGGCATTCTCTCCTATAAATCAGTAACAAAATCAAAATTGACTGCTCCAGGTATAGATGCAGCCATGATGCAATTTTTTAAGCACTGTGCATATCTAGTGTATGTTATCTGATAAACTGAAATTTCTTATTTGTATGGTGTTATGCACAACATAACAACATACAAATGAACATAACAGCTATGTTACTGCTTCTGTAAGAGACTTGACTGTTTGGTAGCCACAGAAGATGAAACCTATACCTCTCTGCAGAATTAATGCATGTGGAATATATATACACTCTAAAAATAAAGGAAATTTTAAAACCTCTGGTATTAATTTATCCTGAAAGGGGTAGTTCCACCAGAATTCAGATGAGTCACTTTCTTGGGGAAACGCAAAGAAACTTTCTTTGTCTGAAGTTTTTTCTTCACATTCAATTTAATCTGTGATCAAGCAGAGAATGTGCAATAAGCTGCTTTTGCTGTTCTGCACCACGCTTTACTGTACGTGCTTATTGACTTTAGGATATCTGCCAGAGCAGCTATCAGAGTGCCTATCTTGTTATGTCATCCCTAAAGTGCTCTTGTACAACACACTCTTGTTCCTGATAACTTCTGTAATGTTTGAGTTGTTTCAATTTATTAATTGAATATAATCTCACAACAACTTAAGAAGGTGACCTGCAAATAAAGCTTCGTGTAGTTCTACTGCTAAGTGTCTTAGTAATTCTACTGCTAAGTGGTATTTTTAAAAAGTGCTAAAATCAAATTTAAAAGTAACTTACATTCCTAAAGGGAACATTATGCACAAATGACATCCCTCTGGAACTTATAGATAAGATTTAAAACATCCAGAGGAATTCTGTATTTCTTCATTTAAAATCTTGGTATCTTTTCTTGGAGATTGTACTGACAAGCACATTAGAATTGGAAAGGTGTATTTCATGAACAATAAACCCTATCAGCACAACTTACTGCCATATCCTGGGCTGATAGTTTAAGAACCCAGTAAAATACTCTGACAGGTTAAATAAGTAGTAATGGCATCATTATAGCTGTGATGGTCCAAGAATGCAAGTGAGGAAAATGTGCAGGGATCAGTACAGGCATTACCATAGCTCTTGGAAAATGCATTTTAATTTCTCACCTCAGAGGAACGTCCTCCCTGCAAGGAGGTCCCTTTTCACCAGCAACGTGGGGCCACAATGCTCTGCAAAGAGCACTCACAGCAGCACCCAAGGGCCTGGTTCTGCACCCCTGGCTTTTTGGTGACCTGTGGTTGATGGCTGGTTTGTGGAGGTAATTGTGTCAGCCCATGGGAGTTGATAATTTCTATGTTATTACTGCTCATTTTCATGGCAGGGTCTAGAGGGATGATGCTGGTGTAAGAGGAAAGAGTGGAGATTAATGGCTTTATGTGGAAGTCAAAGAGTGAGATCAGACTTTCAGTTCTCACGATTTTGAGGCCACCTATATGCTCCAAGAATGCAGCAGTTACTAATTAATTGAACAACATAATTAAGTTAAACTTAGAACTATTAACTGTTATTCTAAGTTAAACTTAGAATGTTCTCCACTCCACTTAGTCGAAAGATTTCTCCTTCTGACCAGACTGAAAGGAGATCACTTGTGCTGGAAAGCCTGACCGATATCACTTCTGTTTACAAAGCTTTTTACCCTGTTTTATAGTTATTCTTCATTATATGTTTGTGAATTTAGCCTGTTTTCCTAGGACTCGTGTTTCTTCCTGACAATTCCTGCACTTACAGAACTGCATATTCCAAAACATGGAGAAAATAACCAAGACAATAAAGAGTTTGTTTAAACTACCACATCAAAGAAGTATGTAACTAAGACGTATTAAGGCAAGACATTGATAAAATCCATTCACCAAGTACGAAACAATAACACCATCACTGAGATCAAGCATTCTTGTGAAGCCTGTGATCAGGTGAACGCAATACTGGAAAATAAGAACCCATTTCTTGGAAATAAAGTCACTTAAAAGGAGGAAATTCTTTGCTTGTGTACTTGTAAATGAATGATATTTTTTTAGTTGCTTACAGAGCCTTCATCTCTAGAAGGGGTAATGCAATTAAAGTTAACCTGAGACCAAAAGCTGGAAATGTGCTTTTGGATGGTATGATAAAACAGTCATCTACAATGTACAATATATTGAAATGGATAACAGCATTTGCTTCAAAGCTCAAGGACACCTCAGCATCTATAACTGGAAGGCTCTCAAAGGGCATAGAGTCTTTCAATTGAGGTAGGTAACACTTCTTTTAAAACAGCCCCACAACATGAAAGTCTGAGTTCCTGTTAACCTTTTAACGAAAGTAAGTGAAAGATGAGCACAGTCAGCTCTGCTTTTGACATTACCATCTCAAAGCGGATATACCTCAGTAAAAAGTCAAATGGTGGAGCCAATAGATGTATTTGCCTTTTAAATTGTAATTCTGAAGTCTAGTGCTGACTGAAGGATGTTTCCAACATTAACTTATAAAGGTGTCTGCACTTTTATAATCTTCCTGGAATTAATGTTCCCTCCATTCTTGAGTGTAAAAATAAACTTTTATTCTTTCCCCCCTTCCCCTAAAAATGCTTAAGATATAACCCCCTCATATCATAAAACTGAGGGACTGTGGCAGAAGCTAATCCTGACCTTGCAGGAGGCATCTTCAAAAGGAAAATCCTATTCACTTTGAGGAGGGTCCACAAGAGCCTTTGTTTCCTTTCCAAACACTAAAGGGTGAGTGATAAACATCAAGTTTTGAATACTGTGCATAACAAGCAGTATTGGAATGTCATATATTTTTCTCCTTTTCTTAAGTATTCTAAGCTTCTCCTGCATCTGGATAATTGATATTCTCAAGGCAATACCTCCCTGTATGATTCAGGTACTGGAAGTATCCATGAGTCTGTAAAGGGAACTGCATCTTCACACAATAGAGCGAAATAGCATGACTTCAAAAAGTTCATTGATTATTGAAGTATCATCCCCATATTATATTCAATACAGCTATTGTGGTACGAGAAATAAATTTATTGGCTCTAATGGGCATATTATGCTATCAGAACCTAAACCAATTTCCTGCAAAACTGCTGAGTGAAATCCTACCTCACTCTCTGGAGGCAGACTGATTTTAAAGCATAAAATAGGTAAAGCTGTTTTAATATTAAACTGTTGCTATTTTTTATTAATTAAACTGATGCTATGAACTTAATATGATAATTTGTGTTGACTTTATATATTAGTCTTGTTTGAAGCTTGTAGCTTATGCTGCAGCATACTGATAGGACACAGGCAGCTTTGGCTAGCATCCAGGAGACTGCAGTTGTCAGAAAATGCTTTTCTTAGTATGAATCAATGTGAAGCAGATTTTGTCTAGAATGGTAGGAACTCTAAAGGGGCAGTGTTGTATCCCCAATGGTCTGAGTGTGTGTGCAAAGCAAGGCTCCTGGAGAAAAAGCAAAACCAGTCCTTGGGCAAAGCAGGCAGACACTTGTGCAGCTTTTGGCACAACAGCCCTTCCTTTGGGAACACTGGCTCCTCTTCAAGTCTGAAATAGAAGCCACAACCCAGCTGCTATTTAAAGGTTGAGAGCAATTGCTCTGAATTTAGCTTAATTCCATCCATCAATTAGACAAATCTGAAAGGAAATGCAATTGGTACCTGGGGAAAAGAGCAGGATTTTAGCAAGGAAGGAGCGATAAGGTCACTGTCTCCCATGGGACAGAGAAAGAGAAAGACCACTGATTACCACCTGTAGAACATGCAGAGGCAGACTGAAATAAATTAAATTCTAGCAATTATCAGATTATGCTATTATTAAACTACACCAAATAGAAATCACTTGAATAGGCATATGATTGGCAAACTATTTTATTTGTGTAATGCAAGAAGAAGCCTTCATTATCCAAGATACTAGAAATAATTTTTTTCATCTACACTCATGCTATAGGGACAATATTTAATTATCCCCCTCAGCCAGAAATCCATCTGGATTTCAGCTACATCAGTACAAATGTCTGCTCAGGTGTTAGGATGATGCAAGAGGTGCTGGCTGGGGTTTGCTTTCTTGGTGCCAGGCAATGAGAAGGAAGCCCTCAGTTTCAGTCAGATCAGCCCAGATCCAGGGTATCTCATGTGGCATTTACTGCCATGATCAAAGCTGCAAATGATGGTCCACAGGTGAGATGTAGAAAGCGTGGTGCCTCTGAAAACCCTAAAACAAGGATAACAATCCCTGACAAGTGTTGTGACTCTGTCACAGAATGGTCATGTGTTGGTAACATACTATGCAGCTGAATAAAAATTTGTCAGATTTCAGCTAACACCAACCTGAGATATTTCTGAACACAGACCTCCTGCACTAGGTTGAGATTCACCACAACAGCAATATAAAGGCTGGATGATTTTAAAAATCAGTTTGAAATTATGTTGCAGTAATGAAATGGGTAGGAAAAAAGGTAACAATATGAAATGAAGTTTTTGTTCCAAGAAAGCAAAAGTAAGGTAATGATAAAACCACTGTTCAGTTTTGCACACAAGTCTTTTTTTATTCACAGACAAGAATATTCTTTAGAGCAGGAAATTATAAAATGAAAATGAAAAACACACTAGGCCAGATTTAAAAGTCAATTTTAATTGCAGAAATATCATCTTTAATTGTAGAAATAGCCTGAACTCTGAGGACGAGTAGTATAATATATCTTTTGCTCAAAGTAATTAGTTAAATTCAAAAAAAGTGGTGTTAAAGGCACATGTGAATTATTACTTAATCTAAGAATATTCCTTGGCTGTGCTGCAAAAGAACAAAGCATTTTTATGGAAGTGAAATGACATCAAGCCCCACAATGTCACATGAAAAAAACTTTAATAGTTTGGATGACTCCTGGTTCAACAAGAAAATTGGCCAGGGTCATTACAGGTGTGGTGGACAAACTATCAGACAGGAGAAAGAGATCATGCCTTGCCAGTGATTTACACAATATTTGTTAGCAGACTGAATTCATGGGGTTCTTTTCTTCATCCTGGAAAGGTTATAAACAACTCCAGTGCAAATACAACCTTGACAAATTTATTCTGAAAGGCAGTGAGCTTAACAAGCTAACTGGCATCAGGTCATATCCCTAACCATGTCAGAGTTGACTTTCTGCAGTGTCTTCCATTATCCATCTGTCAAAAAAGTAGGAGCCCTCAGCTTCTTGAGAGACAGATACAAAACTCTTACTTTCATCAGCAGTTGCAATAAGCAATGGAAGAACTTTCTCTGGATCCTCCCTGAGCACTTCACAACCTTACTTAACACAGTGTCAGGAAAGACCAAAGACACAGAAGAACATGCCTGTTTTAAGATGGTTAGAGAAACTGGACCTGAGGATATTTTTTCCAGAGACTGACCATTAACCAGACCTTGTCCCACCATTGGTTATGTTAAAAGGTCAGAGAAGGAATAAAAATACCTCCACCATCATCATCCTGGGATCTCATCCAAGGAATGGTCTATGGGCAGGAGCAGAGGCAGGATGCTCTGACCCCCAACCTCTGTGTCATCCAGGCAGGCTCTGTGCCAGGAGCAGAGGTCAGGCAATAACAACTTCTTGCTGCTGAAGGGAGTCTTGCCAGGAATTTCAGCAGCAGCTTTCAAGAAGGATAGCAATGAACAAGTCTGAATACCAATGATTTCCAGTTACTCACTCCAAGTGATGGGCATCCTGGTGTGAAGAGCTGTGGCACCAGCCCCAGGAAACCAGCACCTGCCTTGGGTATATTCAAGCACCTGCAGGCTTGGGTTGTAGTCATGCAGCAGCTGAAATCATTGTGCTGGGGATACCCACACCATTTGTTCTGGGTGGCTTGTTAGAGAAATTTTCTGCTTCTAACAGCACTCCTGAGTGATCATGGGAAGCCAGTGCCACCATGCGTGCACCTTGGCCAGGAAGCCACACTGGTGACTTCCCAAGACATATGGTGGGCAGATGGAGATCCCCACTGCTGTCATTGTATATGGGGGAGGAAGGGAAGGTCTCTCTGGCCTGCCTCCTCTTCTCCTGCCAGCCCCTTTTCTCCAAGTAAATCTGAATTTCCAGTGGCAGCAGGGTCCCCACCCTCTGTCTGCTGGTTCCTACTGAGGTGCACCTCTAATCTCCCCAGACCCCATAGATCCTGATGTGGTCACCAGAGACTCAATTCAGCTACTGTGAGCTCTCCTGGCAGAGGGTAATGAATAATGTTTCCATGCAGGCAACACTTCCTGAATTTTAGCCCTCTGCTTGTCTTTAGCACACTGCCCAAACAGAAGCAGAAACCACTTACATGTTACTTATTCTTCCAAACTTGTTCTTGGGAACAGCTGAGGAATTACAGTTGAAATATTTCAAAAAACCCTACCCAAGGCAGAGGCAAGCGTAGCAAATTTCAGCTTGAGCAGTTCTGTGTAGTGATAAAGCAAAGAAAATAGAGCTAATGGCAAATACTAAGCAGCCTTAGCCACAGGCAATTTTACTAGCTCCAGCAGGAATGTGTGGTGTTTCTCCCATAAATACTGCATTGAAGTGCTGTATCTCTCACTCTGCTTCTGTTCTGCTAGCAGCAAAACCCTAAGCAAACTTCTCTGTATGCACAACCCAAATTGAAAACAAAGTAAATTAAATGAATTCTAAGTAGTTCCAATAATAACTACTAGTTATTTTGCAGTAAAAATACCAGTATTTTATCAGTTTTTAATAACTGTGTTTTCCCGCTGTTTGTAATGACAAGAAATTTCTTCCAGTAACAACACAGTTGTTCCCATGAAATTATTCAGCAGGCCTCAAATGAGCAATATATTAAAAACATGCTAAACAAAATTACTAAAATGTAATTGTGCTGCAAAGAAGCAGATATAAAGGAGGGTCTATTTCAGTTTCCATTTGGTGGTTTTGCCTTAATCTCATTTCCAGTGAAACACTTTTGCAAGGGTTTCCATTCAATAACTTTCACCATCACTGACAAATGGAAAGGAAGATATAGTGCTGGGTAGAATGAAACAATTTCTAGGGAATATATTATACACATTTATCTTCTTTTATGCTTGTAATTTATAAATATAATTGGTGATTTTTTTTGCCTCTTCATTACCTGAAAAAAATATTTAAACTGTTTATACAATTGCTCTGCATCTCTGAATGCAATTATCCTGAATGTGCAATTAGACTTTTCAGGTAAATTATGATCTTATGATAAGTTTATCTAGAATAGTTCTATTCAAATATTTTTTTAAAAGTGAAAGTTCAACATAAAAAATGAAAGACTGCTTCTTTACCTGGCCTATATTTTCACTCCAGTGTCTGGATTTCTGACACACTTCTTGTGGCCTTATTTTTTATGAGATTTGTCAACCAAATAAGAGTTAACAACATTTTCCTCATGCAGCTACTCAATAACGAAATTCTTATGTTTCATTTGCAGTGAACAGAGACAGCAGTGCTGTTGTTGAGCCTGCATTGAAGTGTTCCCAGCTGGGGCCACTGAGGCACTTGCCCAGGGCTCTCCCTTCACTGAACATCAGAAGGGCTCACAGCACAGGGCGGGCTTTCAGTACTCAGTCTGGGTGGGGAAAGGGTCTTATTCAGTGATTCAGGAGCTTGCAAAATATTAGAATCCTAGGGGTTATTAAAATCTGGTTTTAACACTGTAGTGAAAAGAGTTTCTTTAGTTGCTGCTAAACAAAAAGATTGAGAAAATATGATCAAGAGTGTTGAAAGGTTTTGCGGTGACGAAGAATTTCCAGAGATTTCAGAGAACTTTAAAGAAAGAACAAATTATTTCTGGTTTATTGAATATTCCTCAGATACTAGTTAAATGTCAATTCGTCCCCAAACTGTCTTTCTCCTTCATGGTACTCTGCCTTATTCAGAGGCAAAATGATCTTATTGTTGAGCCTGGTGAGTCCACATCACACAAGAGAATGGAGACTTATGCAACTCCCATGTGGTAACATGCTGATGGAGAAACAGTTTTTATGCCAAAATCATTCTTACAGAACTTGCCCATCCAATTCTAATTAGAAGCTGGAAATTTTTAATGAAAGAAAACCATGAATATTTTAAAGACAATAGCCTGCTGGTAAAGTATTTAAATTCAGCTCTTCTGCTTCTCTCTTTTTGCCTACATCCAGCCTTTGCCAGTGCCTCTCTTGGGGGACTCAGAGATGCACAAATTGTAGTCTCTCTTCCAAGCATTGGCTCTGATTTCCTCCCAGCCAGCTGTGGTCAAAAGGCTTGCTGGGGAGAAAAGCTCCTTCTTGCAGAACAGTAATTGTGAGGTCTTGCCAGAACAACCGGGCTTATCCCTCACCGCTCCATAGTCACTGGCATGGATTTCTAGTGAGTCATTGCTGCCAAAATAATCTGAAATGGTAGCTTACATCTAGAGCTGTACAAAATATTTTCACTTCAGTGACAATGCCCCTAATTTTATTGTTCATTTCCATGGTAAATACTGGGCAACCTGGCTGGAGTTTGCAGTCATGACCAAACCTTGTTTTCGTAGGTGATATGAATGTGTAAGGCTGAAACTCTAAGTACACAGGCATGTTGGACAGCTCAAGGTGCAGGTAGCAGCTAGGGACATTTATTAACTTGGCTCAAAATGGTAGGCACCTAACTTCCATACAAATTACAAAAGTTAGGTACTTAGCCTGCTTGGCTGTTTTGATTTACACTGATCTATGCGTACCTACACTGGCAGGTCTCTAAATACCTTTAAAACCTACTCCATTAAAGCATAAATCTCCTTACAGCCCACTTGAACTTTCTTTGTGCTAGGGCTGAAGGATATGTAGGCATCTATCTGCCCCCTCACCCTTTGAAAGCCATGTGGAAATATACAAATCTCATTCTGTAGCCTTGAAAGTCTGGGCTCTTGCACACGAATCAGATCAGAAATTGGAGCCTCTATTAAACTATATCTGGATTTTTTCAGTTAAAGAAAGCAGACTACAAAAATTACTCTTCTATTCTGACATGCTAGCAGAAAAGTGGCTTGAATGCACAGAAGTATATAGTTATAAATAAAAGCCAAGAAAGAAGATTGCATTAAACACCAAAGTGACCATGAGCAGTAACAGTGATCTTTTTTAGGCTCTTTTAACCACATTTTCCCATTCTAGCTTCCATTTGTTAATTTAAAACGAGTGTGTGTATTTTCCCCACTTGAGGGGTTTTTAGCTGTAATGGTCACCACGGTTATCAAAAAGACAATTTAAATGTTAGAAATGCACACAATTGACTTTTAGTGGTTCATTTTGGAGAATACTTAAAACTACTGAAGCCTGTGGATTACAAAGATGGTTTAAGAAATCTCCCTGCTCAGCCATATTTATTTCATGGTTTATTCATCTAGATGGTTAAGACTGGGAACATTCCTGAGAGATAGAAATCTGCATCTGGCCCTTAAACTAGCTATGTTTTGCACCAAAGAGCCATTCTGGGTTGCAAACGAGGAGCTATAACCCTGGGAATGGGCCTAGGACTCTCTCCTCAGTTAGAACTTGTACCAAGCAGTTCCTTACAGAGAGGAGAATTTATTACTTCTGCCCCCTTCAGCTATGCCTAATTTCCATTCAGTGTTTTTTAAAGTTTAAAGAGGAGAGTGTTGTACATATATCTGGGGAATCAGGCATTTGACTCAGGCTCCTAAAATACAGGCAGCCAGGATTTTTCTCCACTGGCCTCCAAGAAGTGCCCAGCTGTCCCTCTGTTTAAATTTGACAACCTGAATATTTCCTTTAGAAGAACTCTATCACAAGACATCAGTAATTAAAGGTGTAAGTTTTCCTTACACCTTTTTTAAGATTTATCCTTAGCTGGTTGTCCTAACCCTTGTGCAGACCCTGCTGGCAGTGTTTTCCTCTCCTCCTCCTCCCCTGCCTGCCTCCAGCTCTGCCCCGTTGCCATCCACACCTGTGTTCTCAGGCAGCACAGGCAGCAGCAGGACTTCCAGGGGGGAAACAAACCAGCCCAAATCATCCCCACTGTGTGTATTCCCTGTTAGACTCCTTGCAGCTCTCCGAACTCATCCCTGATTGCTGTCTTTGCTTTTATTTTTTTGTTAACAAAAACCATTAAGCTGGGAACACTGAAATCCCCACTGAGCCTTTTCCTTTTCCAGAACTGCCATATACAGCCTGGCACAGCTGTAATGAGAGTCTCAGAAACACAAAATCAAGCCAACGTAGTAAATTCCCACTGGAAATGATCACTGACATCTATAAAGTTTAACATTATCCTCTGTCTAATATAGAATCCCTTGGCAGAAATGATGCAAACTTGCCTTCGCTGAATGTATTAGTGGAGATGGGGGATAACTCCTGCTAATAAATAGACTGTAAATACTCCATAGGCTTTCTGTATCTGAAATGAACAAAGGAAATGGAAAATTAAAGGAAGAGAAAAAGATAAAGAAAAGAAAAAGAAAAAAGAGAAAAAGAAAAAGAAAAAGAAAAAGAAAAAAGAGAAAAAGAAAAAGAAAAAGAAAAAGAAAAAGAAAAAGAAAAAGAAAAAGAAAAAGAAAAAGAAAAAGAA